>VZTI01003754.1:3661288-3689684 GCA_013397865.1 Struthidea cinerea | reverse complement strand
GATGTTCCTTCTCTCAGAGCTGGATCACAACCTTTCAAAGCTCGTATGGATTCACAACACCATTTTGACTATGTTGGTGAAACCTCACTTCTTCTGGGCAGTTTTTGGATGACACTTGCTCCATCTCATTTTATGCCTTCTTTAAACTCTTCTAAGTGAAAATTGCTATTGCTCTTCTAGTTGACATATTTTATTTCCTGATCTCCACAGTACTTTCCTCAGCCAATGCATGCTCAGCTTGCGTCCTGGGACTCCATGCAGATCAGGAGTTCTGACATGTGTCCAGTGAAAGCAGAATCTGTGCTGGCCTAATGGGAAAGAATGATCCTTTTTGGCTTCAAAAATTTTTGCATGTTATGTAAAAAAAGATAAAAAAGTGATTAAAAAACAAATGATCCACAGAAAAGTAGAATTATTTTTCTGGTTTTTTTGGTTAGCAATGTGAAATCAGTGCATCTTTCTGAGGGCTATTTATGTTGCAGAGGAGCTGAGAGGGGAAGGTAAGAGAAGCATGCATGTTATTTTTCAGTGCAGAGAGTCTGCATTTTTTTCCCCCACTATATGTCAGTGGATAGAGAATTCATTCATTTGGAACTTACTAAGTGGTGCCAGAAGGCAGCAGAAAATAATAGCAGTGCTAGAGGCTTAGCTGTATGAATGATATGTAGTTTGTGCCCAGAATCTATTACAGTTCGTTGGAACTTCATGGTTTAAAAGACAGATTCTTGAGACTTTTCTGTTAAGCCAAACTCTATCCCAACAAGGCTCCAGGGTCACTAGTTAAAATTCAAAGTCTCCCTTATGGGTAGAATACGCTATAGCATGCATTCATAGTCCCTGTTCCCATACTAGGTGAGAGCAACTGAGTTATTCTTTGAAAATATCTGGATATTTTTTCTTGCTTTCTATTTGAAGATTCCTGCTTTCCACACAGTCATCCATGATAGCGTTCTACTGAAATATTTTTTCAATTTTTTCCGACCACTCAAAGCCCTAAATTCAGGGTTTTGTTTGTTAGCTTCTCTTTGTTGTCTTTGCTGTTATTCCTGCTCCCCAGCTGGATAAACACAATAATTTTCCTTCCTGATCAGTAGTTCAAATGGAATAAGCACTACAGACCAAACAGAGAGATCTGTGACCCCACCAGGCTCTCACTACAAGCCAGTACCAGAGGTTCGTGGGGAATTCAGACTGCACGAACCCAGAGTGCCAGTGAGAGGCACTCCGGCTCTCCCTGCTTTGCCAGGGACCCCCACCCTCAGTCCTGGCATCCGTGTCGGGTCCGGTGGCACACGCACTCGGAAAGCTGTGCACGCCGCTCTGGCTTGTCCTGCAGCCCACTCCCCTTACCTGCGCTACAGGGGCTGGGAGGAGCAGTGCAGAGTGGCCTGGGCATTTTGCTTCTCATCAGCAGAGGCAGTCTGCTGTGTTAAACCGGCCATGAGACCGTGGGCTGGGTAAGAGTAACAGGAAAATGTAGCTGCCTGCCTTAGGATGTGGCTACTTGCAGTTTTGCTCCATTACAGTAATTTCTGGTAGCTGGCTTTGATATTTGTCTTCTCTAGGAAAGTGACCAGTCATTTGAACTTTAATTTTTAACCAAGCTGTACTGCTGTGTTGGTGTGGCCTGCTTCCAAGCATCGGCAGACTCCTGAGAAATCAGTGGGCTTTCCAGTACTTCACAATGAAGGAGTCATGCTTGCCTGTAATCCCATGCTGGGAGTAAGACAACTGACTTAACTGCATATGAGAAATAGCAAGGCACACTTTTACCTCAGAAGCCACGGAAGGAAAAGGAGTTTAAGTGACAGGAGACCTTGGGGCTTCTGTTTTGTCGCAGTGTGAGTGGAGCCAGAGGGCAAATGCTTCCCTTCTGCTCAGTCTCATTATTTTGCCTTCTGTATATCCCACCAGCCCACTGAGGTCCAGAGCAGGGAAGGGAAAAACACATTTCTGGGACCTAGCAGGAGAGCTGACTGTGTCTCCCTATTCTCCTGTGTGTGTGAATCTGGTATAAGCCAAATCAAAGGGCAAAATTAAAATATTTTCTCCTTTATATGTTTACCATAATACCATTTCTTTGAGGATTCAAAATGCCAGGAAGAATTGCCCATGTTTCATCTGGGTAGCTTACATGCTGATTGATGACTTTGATAATATGTGTAGTTTAATGATATTTACACTGTTTGTCCAGCTAGGTATATTAAAAGAATGTAGAGAAAATAGTAGACGTGCTAAAATCCTATGGTAACAGCTCATACATTAGTGGTGTTTTGTTGTGAACAAAGTCATTTTTCAGCCAAGTCATAAAGTAGCCTAAAAACAAGTGTGGCACTGTTTGCTTCAAATGAGACTGTTGCCATGTGACCACCATTCATCTGACATCATTACTGACATAGCTTTCGTTAGTATGATATCTGATTAAGGCTCCCAGCCGTGGTGGAGCCAGACTAAGTAGTCTGAGTGAGGTGGCTGAGGAAAGTTAATGTGTCAATGTTACTATTGGGCAAGAGGGTCTGCTCAAAGTTTCCTTTGGAGAATGGGGATAGAAATGGCTGATGATCTTTCTAATGGGAATCTTCTGAAAATATTTGAAGATCTGGTAGTAGTTAAAGATGTGCTGAACTCCAAAGAGAGATGTAATCAGTTCAGCAAAGCATAAAGGTACCATTTCTGTGTGAGGAAATGCAAATAGGGAGAAGAATCAAAAAAAGAAAAAAGAAAATAAGCTAGGAAATGCAATTAATCACACGTTTGCAGAAACCAATTAATTAAATCTCTGTGTAGCATGTGAATACATTTCTGGCTTGTACATGTAAATAAACAATCAGCCTTTTTTTAGGTCTAAATTTCTCTTTTATTAAAAAAAAATATAAGGCTTAAGGGATTCTTGTTACCTTAGGAGAAGATGGTTTTCAACAGGTACAACGAAAAAAATTTGCAGTGTCTGGCTGAGATGGGATGAATTCCACTATTTCTACTTTGGCTTTTGAAATCCACAAGGAATACCACAGTATCTAGGAATTTGGAATTCATACTGACTAGCCTGCTGTTTTTTGAAAGCATATGGACTAGCCTGAAAATATATCTTAATACCACTTTCTTTATCACCGTGAATGAAATGATGAAATAATTTCTTTTGGTAATTCTGTTTCTTAAGTCTGTTATTAATCTGTGCCCCAATTTTGGCTTTGAACAAGGAACTTCTGCTATTGTTGTTCATTTTTTCCTTTTAAAATTAGAATATGGTAGGATATTTTCCTTGCACAGATGCCTTGATGCTTGATGTATTTATTATACTTTGAAGTGCTACGGGACTAAGACCCATTTTAGACTGATATGGGACTCAGATACACAGCTAAGACCTCCAGAGTGCTAGAAGCATTACCTTCTCATATCTGATGCTCAAGTGATTTGGGAACATTTACATTGTCAAGGGTGGCAGGGAAGCATAAACCAAGCAAGTTTTAGTGGGGAGAGTGATTCCAGTGCCCAGATCCCTTTGGGAAAGGGTTTAGGTAGTGTACTGTCAAAGGGAGGAATTAAGGGTCTGACACTGGAAAGAGGTAACACTCACCAAAGAGTAGGTTACATGTGGTTTTAACAAGCACTTTTAGGTCATGGAAATCTTTATTCTGATGCTAGATGATGGTCTGACCTGTGCTATCTGGGCACTGACATTGGCTAGATGACCAAAAGTCAGCAGTTCAGGAGGTTTACTCCATTTTCTTGACATTTTTTCTTAAAAGCACAGTTGTTGGCACCATCAAGAGGTACAGGCCACGGCACATTCAAAAAGGGAAAATACCAAAGGATATGGCTTCAAGTAAAATTGTTCAGATGAGTCTTAAATTTTATTGTGCAAATATACCTGAAGAAGAGTAGAGCCTACTTCTAAGAAATACTGAAATATTCTTGGTATGGCTTACTCACCCACACTCAAAATCTTTAATGGTCTAAATTCTGTATCATTTGGCTTGTGGCCAGCCAATGGGAAATGCTAAGATTTCATGGGGGATTAAGTTGGTGCAATTTGAACATTATTTCTCCAATAGAACCAGTGAAATGAACAGATAGACTTATACTTTGAGCTGCAGTTTATTTTTGCAAGAAAATGTAGTAGAGTCTGCCCTATCTTCATGTAGTTTGTAAAAATTTAGTAAAAGATATTTGTTTCTGCTCAAAGGAATAATGATAAAATCACTTTGAAACTGTTAGAAAAATGCTGACTATTAATCAGCTACAGACTTTTAAATGACTGTTCATATACATTTAATCTTCTTTTCCTTTAATTAGAAAAGGTTGTAATGTGATAGATCCATTTGACATTAGACTCAGCAACACATTACTTAGATGAAATCACACTTAAGAGTACTGCAGACTGGATCTGAGTAGCTCAGCTGATAAGGCACTGGTTTGTCATCTACAAGACAACAGTTCAAGACTTCTCTGATTTCTTAAGTCAAATTAATTTAGTTATGTCAGCTATGCTGCCATAAGATGATAATCCAAGCTGCATGGATGCCAGGCATACTATTACCTTCTTTGGCTAGATTGAAACTCTGTCAGAAACACTGGGGGTAGCTAGAATTCGTTGCAGGTGTGGTGAGAAAAATGGAATGTGTGAATTTCAAGAATTATAAAGTAACTGTCAGTATGTAATTGTTCCCTCGATTCAACCAGTCTATGCTTTTTTATTTCCTGTAAGACCCAGAGTGAAACATGTCAAACCCACTTGAACTCTGGTTGGACCTAGGATCTGTCTATTAGGTTTACTTAAAATAACCCCTCAAGAATCACACTGGAACCCCCACCTCACTGCCTTCTCTGTGCAGGGCTCTAGCAGGCATTATTATCGTGACTCAGCAGAGGAATTGGTCACTTTGTGTGTTTCTAGGCTCAACCAGCAAGTTGCAAACCATTCCTCTGAAGATACACAGTCTCCACTGAAAAACTCTCTCTTCTAGGGTGCCTATTTCCTCTACGAATTTCCACTGTGACAGTAAATCTTTACAGGAGAGATATGAGGATAACAGAGCCTAAATGCTTACAGAGAAAACACAAACATTCTTGGGCAAAAGTGACTCACACAGTGAGAGATAAAGAGGCTGGAATTTTCCTAAGGAAATGTCTTATTAACTTATGTTTTAGGTCTGTATCTCTGTCAGAAAAAAGCTGTCATTCCCTCTATTTCTTCAATAACTTCCATTTCAGCCAAAATTTTGCAGAAGGAGAAAAGATGAAAATACCTCCCAGTTTTGTCAAAATAAGTGCCTGGGTAGGGAAACAAAGTCTTTTACTAGCCCAACTGCTAAAAAAATGTTCAGCATGAGCCTTCAGAATATCCACTTACGAAAGTATTGCTATGAAGTTTCTGGAACACATATACTTGCTGTACTGCTAGCACTATGCAGAGGTTTCCATCCCAAAGTAAGTCTGCTGCTTTGTAAATGTCTATGAGAGCATGTGGACAGAAATCCGCATAAAAGAAGAGCGAAATAATTCTGATACTGGAATGAACTGCTCAAATTTATGTAACATTGCAGAGATCTGGAAACACTGATATCATTCGGTAATCTTAAATTTGAAACTAGTGATGTTAAAATAACATCCCTCCCTATTTTAATGCCAAGAGAAGGTATTTAAGCTTGTTGCAAAAGATTAGGATATCAGAGACAGAAAGAGAGGTGCAAATGAAAGTTTGGAAGTAGTGTTGACTGTAGAGATCCTATTTAGCGTACTTCAAGCAAGGCAACTGATAGCTCAGTTCGAAGATAATTGATCTCCTGAAAGAGTGCCACTGTCATGCCATTTCCAAGAGACCTTGTTTGCTGTGGGGGCATGTAATTGAATTTCTTATTCACTATTAAGAAGTACATTTAACATTAGTCTTCTCATGCAAGTTCTACATGCATATCTCAATTATAGGATTTACTGAGCTGTAGCATCTCTTCAGTTTTTTTCAATAGCCTCAGTGATGATCAAATTTCTCAGGAATGATTGTCCACAATCCTTCAGAGCTTGTAAAACTTTTACATTTATCATAGAGCAAATAATCTGGTAAGCAGCCAAGCCTTCCTTTTCCATCAAAGAATACTAAAAAGAGTCCAATTCCTGGAATCTGATGCAAATGTGTTTTCCGTGAACTGCTGTGTATTCATGCACAGTTTAGAAGACGACATCAGACAAGTTATTTAATGAGTACAACATTGTTGTTTCTCCCCCTCCCTCCACTAGAATTCTACATATCAAGTTTTCCAACACACATATGCTCTTTTTAATGACTTGAAATACTTTCCTAATGATTAAATTCTGCTTAGCTGTAGTAGACTCTTCCAGAACTTTTATAAGCCAATGTAATGTATGCATCTGATGATAGGCTATAAACATTCATTTTTAGGTCACTAAAACCAATGCTTGGAAAACTGGGCTGTCCATAACCAACTTTGTTTAACAGTTTGCGTGATAATCATACCTAAAATTATATCTTGTGACTCAGTAAAGACATTTGGCAGTGCATAAGTGCTGTCCAGCTGTCCAAGATGTCCAGCTACCTGGAACTGTGATGTCAAATTTTTCAGCTGCATTTCCACAATACTTCTGAGTCATGAAGAGTATTTTTTGCCTTGAAGTTCAGTAGGCTGCTTAACCTCAAGAAGGAACTTCTTGAAGATTTGAGAAGTGGAAATCAATTATATAATGTGAAAGTAGTGTTTTCATGCTGGTAGTGATTTCTGGTTCCTATACTTTTCAATAACTCCCAGACACAAAAAATGGGGTAGATTTTTTAGTGCGAAGCAGAAGACAACTGTCGGGTGCTTTGCATCTCAGAAGCTTCAGGAGATAACTGGTATCCTCACATGCAGGTGACTGGATAAAGACCAGCTAGGCCAAAGACAAATAATGATGTGAGCAGGGTACCATCTCCAGTGCAACTTCTGTGGTGAGGCAATCAGACTCATTTTCTCAATCACACAGCTGTTCATTAGCATGTGAATTTATCAGCTGTGCTGCATGTGGAACATGGAATATGGTGCTGTTCCTGTCAGCATCTTCTGTGCTCTTTGGTGTCTCACTTCACAGTCAGTACTGAAAAGTTTGGTGCTGCTGCAAAATTAGGCAACTACACTTCATACACAGACTGGCAGAGGTTTCACCTTCCTAAGTCATCTTCCCACAGCTGCTGACAAGGAACGCAAATATTTACATTGTGTGGGACTTTCTTTTCTGCTGACCCACAACCTTATTTAACAAGCTGAAGCATTTACTATAAAATCACCTTATTAATTGTATAGTTTTCAGTTGTTCCTAATGTCAGGAAGACATGACACTGAGTGGCGAAGGAGACCTTAGCGTGGAGATCATTGGGCTCTGTGTCACCTTCCATCCCTCCCAAAACAATTTACTTATTTGTCTCTGTGGGGATTAGGAGAACCTTTCAGGACTTCATCAGGCAGGGATGGCACAGGAACTGCACATTTATTCTGCTGCCTGAAAGCCAACCTTCCCAGGTTTCTGGCCATTCATCAGAGTTCACATCCCTATTCCTAGTGCATGCCCTTCACCAGTTCTTCCTCGCAGTAACTCCTGTACCTGTGCCAAGAATCCCGTACACCAATGACATCCCAGCTTCCATCTGTTACAGAAGTAGGATGTTCATCTTCACTATCTCCCTCCTGTTTTATTCTGGTGGCCAAGTTGTTAGTTCTTCTCACATCTTGACTCTGGATCCCTTTACTTTTTTTCTGTTTTCCATTGAGTCTTCCTGCTCTGTTCTCTGAGTCCTTGCCTTTTTTCATGTTTCCAAATCCACTTTCATTGCTTCCTCTTTACCCCACATCCGCCGCTGCTTTGTTGCCTGCTGTTTCTGTCTTCCTGCATTGAAGCTTTTGTTTCTTCCCACAGACTTCTCTGGAAAGCTCTTTTTATTTTTTCAGTAGACTCTCAGCCATTATCTGCTCACACATAAGACTAATTTGCAGCCTTTGAGGTATGCAGGCAGCAGAAAGTAGCAATAGTAGAATTAAACAGTCTGGAGAGCCTGGCTGTTCCCTAAGCAAGGTTTTTCTTGTGTTTTAAATTGCGTAAAAATCAAAGCATCTGTGTCTGTGGGTTTCTGGAACACTTTGGCACTTATCAGCTGAAGCACTCCCTGGTTGTCATCTTATAAAAAGAGCAACTGGGACTGGTGTTGGATTTTGCTTTACCATACCACTCAGAAGCTAATAGCATGATCAGGGAGAAAGGGAAAAAATATTTTAGTGCTATGGACATTTTGTGGAAGTTTTTGAATGTTGTAAAATTTTCTTATATGAGCAGTGAGGGGTTTTTTTTGCAGACTTTTACTGATATGTACAGACTCCATTAAAATATGCAGTTTCTCAAACTCCAAACCAGAATGGTTCATAGTCACTTACTGATATTTCAAAGTTCTCTTTTAAATTTGGTACTTTGAACGTCCAAAGGAAAGAACCATGCAAAAGGTTTAAAAAAACCCAGGAACAAAGCCCAAAGTGAAAACCTGAACTTAGTGTTTTGTTTTCAACACTGCTACTTGTAGTTCTTTGGAATATCTTGGCATTGTAGTGTAGTTCTCCCATATTTCAGATGACACCATGCATAAAGAGTTCTGCTCAGATCATCTTCATAATACAACTGTCTAAATCCTGCTGACACTTTGAATCTCAAAAACAAATAAAGGAAATCTGGAAAATGTTCAGAGAGGGGGGTCAAAATTGTATCAAAGAAAAGAAGGACTTGCTTAGAAAAAAATGTATTTTGGGAGAGAAATAGAACGGGGGAGGCAGAACATGAAAGAGGCCAATAAACTTGAGACTAGCATGGAGATGTTAAAAAGATATCAATTGTTTGTTATTTCTCTGAATATTGCAACTAAGGATCATCAAAGCAAACAGAGAAGAGGTTCTTAGTGCAGATGGATAGATCAGCTGAGAACTCTTTACCAAAGGATGTAGCAAATGCTAAAAAAGTCTGTGGTTTGTGGAGAAATTTGACATATTCATGAAGCAACTATTTGGTGTGACTATACATACAGAAATGATTTCTTAGCTAATCCCTTGATTAAAAAAAAATTTAAAAAGCTGATTCTGAAGTTATCTTCATTTTCAGAAGATTTTTAATGTGTTCCACTCTTGGAGACCGGGTGTCCTGTATGGATTATAAGTAGTGTATGTAGTACTATTTTCTTGTAATTTCTCACTTCATAGAATTGTCTGACAGGTGATTTTTGCTTGTTCTAGCAACCACATATTTAATTACCAATTTAAAAAATTTTATTGTATTGCAAATAATGTAATGTGGAAGCTGAAGGCAAGAAAAAAATGGGGAACAAGAATGCTACAGTTTGTACAGATTTATTATTACGCATGAATTGATTCTTCAAAAGATCCTGTTTTCTACTGAATGTCCTTTCTTGGCGGTCATATTTTAACAGCTTGGTTGAAATTCTCCATTTTATTGGCTCTTTTGAATGACAGATATTTAACATCCATTGCCAAACTCATGTATTTGAGAACTTTTTGAATAGAAGCAAAAGTGTGACTGTCTCCCAGAAATGCAGAACATTGCTTGAGAGTAAAAGCCCAAACTGAGGAATCTACAGATACAACTGCTGGGAGGGTTTTTCCTGCTCTGGTTCTCAAGGCAGATTTGGCAAGACACAGCAATGGGACTCTGGTAAGGAAAATAGATTGCAGGCTTTTAATCTCTGTGAGCTCTCGAAGAACTCAATCACTCAGAAAAATTGGCCCTAGAACTCAGTGTGTACTTATTATCTATTTTACTGCTCTGTTCAGTTTTGTTTTAATGAATCCTCTTAGATAACATGAAGTCTGGTAGCAATGTTGGATTACTTTTGAAGCAAATTGAATCTTCATCTTGATCTTCTACATTTTGCCTGCTCTTGGCTTTAGAGTATTAGCCATAATCTTTTTTTCTGTGTCCACTTTCTTAACATTTTTTTTAAGATATGGAGAAAATTGAGAAGAAAGTTACTGCAAAAAAATTAACAGAACATAATACAGAAAGATATACTGGGATCAAGGGAGGTACCTTTCCTAACCTAACAAATTTAATACTCATAGAGGTAAAAAAAACCAACTGTACTAGTTTTTTGATTAGTAAAAGATATGTATCTATAGACTTTTAAATGATTAGCCATTCTTAGTTTTTCAATAGCAAGCTAGCATAGAACAAAAAACCAAAGGAGCTCAAGACAGCTTTATTTCTTGCAATACTTTTCCTTTCACCTGGGGAAGACCAAAAGAAAAATAAAAATGTAAATGTTGTGTGTGTCCTTTCCTCTCCCGCAACCTATTTTGAATTTAGGCCAATATGGGTGTGGAATTTGGGTGCCAGCTCAAAGTTTTAGTTAACTGTAGACCCCATTACTAATCTGCCCTGTGTAATTTGCCGCAATCCTGAACTAGGTCTGTGTGTAGGTTAGGAAAGTGAAGCTGGCAGAAATATAGGTCAAGGGATGGCCAGAAGCACGTGTAATTGTCCCCAGTGCTCACGATTAATCCTCAGAACAACACTGAGGAGAAAGTTGCAGTGACAAGGCCAGCAGGCCCTCACGGGGTGAACAAAGTCTCAAAATGCCTGTAAGTTTTGGGAGGCAAAGGTCATAGGAGCAATATTGGGCCACTCCAAGCCTATGTTATAAACTGTCAATAAAGAGCTCTTGTGCAGGGCAGACCTCATGTTTTCTCTGCCTATGTTTGTTTTTCCCCAGCACCCCATCAATTCACAGTGCAGGGTTAATAAAAATCCACACAAGTCTCAAGGTGTTTCCTTTAAACTTCTTTGGAGGTTGTGTGGATAGACAATAACACACATCTGACTGTGTGCTCAGACCTCTAGTGGTCCGTGCTCTTTTTGCAGTGCTTTTTGACACACATTGCGCGTATCTGGCATGATTAAACTGTAGGGCTGTGTTTTTGAATGAAGTTTATCTGGAGCAAAATTTTGCATGTAACATAAATTGTAGGAATCTCTCAAAAGAAGAAGACCTGACTCACCTTGGCCACACTGCCAGCATATCTAATCAAATTTATCACTGCATGACACAGACTAAACCCCAGGTCTGGTAAAAGAGAAGATGGAGCTCTTCTGTCTGATCTTCCTGGACTTCAATTCATTTTTATTCAGCTTTTTAAAAGGATATCTATGACCTATAATCTCATTTTGTCTCCTTAGACATCTTCTGGCTGTCTTCAGATTCCACAACATTTTACAAAATTGTGTTTGGGTTGAAAATTCATATTAATAGCAAGGTTGAAAGAAGAAAAGACTAATACCTTGGAATCACAGCAGCTATTCATCAAGTTTGATTGCCATCAGGTCCACTTAAAAGATAGCTGGTTTACCTACACTGCACTGCACAGTAAAGGAGTATTACATGGAAAATACCAGAAAGAGACAATTATTTTAGCAGGTGCACACTGATCTGTGGTTGAGCTAATATCTAATGTAATGAGAGAAGTTCCCATGTTTTGTTTGGGTTTTTTCATAACACTCTGAAAAAAGATACTCTTTCACATGTCAGTTTTACCAAGGATTTCTGTGACCATAAAAAAACTCTGTACATAAATGACAGAAAGCCAGACTGATGCTGTTCAAATGTGGCTGTATTTTGCAACCCACTACATTCAGACACAGATAGAAAAACTGAAAATTATTTGATTAGTTGTCTGTCAGCTCCAAAGGTTCTGTAGTGTTTTATCTCCAGTTCTAGTAATTTAAAAGGTTATATGATTATTCTAAAGAAAAAGCAGCTAAAGCAGAGTGTCAGGAAGTGAGATAAAGAAAATCCTTTTATGTTTGAAAATATAGCCTTATCTTAAAGTTCACTTTGCATGTAAAAATAAGGCCAGCTCTGAAAAGAACAAACAATATTTTATTTTGTAAAGGAAGCAAATACAATTGGTGCATTTTTTCAGTAGAATTTAAGCATGTTTTTTTCTATAACTGTCAGTCCTTCACCTATCATAACAACTGTGGGTTTATGTACATATACATATATATATGTTTGGGTTTTTTTTTAATTTAGTTGTTTTCCCCCATGAATAGACTTACCTTTGTGTGACGAAAATGTCGTTAATGAAAGAGAACTAGACCTGAAGTTCCAGGATAGACTCTGCTACAGACAAGCCATTTTATCACTGGAGTCAGAAATTATCCTCGTGAAGAGGAGGTTTTAATAAATCAGAACTAATAAGACCATGACTAAAAATTTACCTACACTTCTTTATGAATAAGAGTATCCATTTCTCACAATTGATCACAACATATTTATTCTACAGGAAAGTATCATCCTTTTATAGGTTTTAATATTATTACAACCCGCCCTTAAGAAGCTAACACTATGCCACCAACCCAAGAATCAGAGTTTATTTCTGATATTTCTGGAAATAGCAGAAAAATTATGAGATAACATTAACATTAAGGGTAGTGAAATATCAGAACCAAATGCAGGCTATTGAACATAATCCCAAACCTCATATCCTGACTAATCGCCGACTACCACAGCAGCACCAAGTTTTGGCTAAAAACGCCAATAAAACAATTTGATACTTTCACAGTTTGGAATTTATCATAAATTTGAAATACAGACCTGGCCAACTGAAAAGTCAAATACATGTTTACATATTTTGTATCATAGGTTTATTCTAATTAAGCCGTCTTAAAGCAATTTAGTATACTTTATTAAAAAAAAAACTTATAATTTTTTTTATTTATTCAGGATGTTTATTGGCTGCAGAGTTTTTCTTAGATGTTTCTGAGTACTAATTGCTGAAACCTCCTCTTCACCTTCTTATCCTTTCCATTTCACAGAACTTTTGCAAGAGAGGAACTAGAGTCCTGGCAGCGTGACAGGAAGTGTGACATTCGGGAGAGGAAAAGGTATTTCTGTTGACCTCCTGCATGAGGCATTAATAGTAATGTCCTTTAAAAATCTTGAGATCTACCTAGGCTGCTTAAAAGTCTGCCTTTAGGATAAAAAAATACACAAATAAGTGTAAGCCAATTAACATGCAAGCAGAACCCCTAAAAACACGTTGCTAGATGAAGACTGACCAATAGGACTCATCTCTGATGTATCATGCTCTCGAGAAAACATGGTACCTTAGTTACTTTTTAACACATATCCTCATCTGAAAGCAAAGTCATTCTTGGGACTTAAATGTCTGTTTTTACAGCCCTTCAATCTTTTCTGGTTTAGCCTCATATATTCAGTCACAACAACCCCGTGCAGCACTGCAGGCTGTCAGAAGAGTACCTGGGAACATGCCCAGAGGAAGAGGACTTGGAGGTGCTGGTCAACAGCAGCTGAACAAGAGCCAGTGGTGCCCAGGTGTAAAAGAAGGCCAATGGCATCCTGGCTCGTATCAAAAATAGTGTGGCCAGCAGGGCCAGGGCAGTGATTTCCCCCCTGTACTTGACACTGGTAGGCCACACATTGAATCCTGTGCTCAGCTGTGGCCCTCTCACTGCAAGAAAGACATTGAGGGACTGGAGTATGTCCAGAGAAGGGCAGTGAAGCTGGTCAAGGGTCTTATGAGGAGCAACTGAGGAAGCTGGGGTTGTTTAGCCCAGAGATAAGGGGGGCCTTATCACTCTCTACAATCACGTGAAAGGAGGCTGTAGCCAGGTGGAGGTTGGATCCTTCTCCCAGGCAACACGTGACAGAATGAGAGGATATAGCCTCAAGCTGCACCAGAGGAGGTTCAGGTTGGACATCAAGTAGAATTTCTTCACAGAAAGGGTTGTTAAACATTGAAACAAACTTTACAGGGAGGTGGTGAAATCAGCATCCCTGGAAGTGTTCAAGAAGTGAATGAACATGGCACTTTAGTGCCATGGTCTAGTTAACAGGGTGGTGATCAGTCAAAGGTTAGACTTGGTGATCTTGGAGGTCTTTGCCAACCTAAATAATTCTGTGATTCCATCATATTTGATATTTTTTTCAACATTATTGTACTGAATAATGAAATATAATATGTTATATCTGTTAAATGAGAAGGGTCTACAGAGTTCTTGGTCATCTATACACAGTCTGAAAGGTGGTAACATTGAAATCTTTGAGAACTTGTGTAGCAAAATAAAGGTTGTCCTACAATGTCTGTTTATGCCCTACTGTAAAGGTACCAATGCAGTCAAAAATACAGAGAACTGTGCAATTCCTATTTGCATTTATATTGTTTCCAGATTGTTTTCTTCTAATTACTCTTTATATCAGTATAAATCATTGTATTTTTACATATCCCAATCAAGCCAATTGATTCATTGGCAATGGTTCCAGTTTAATTGCTTCCATTCTACAAAAATATTCTGGAAATATTTGGTAGCATGTCATGATAAGTAATTCTGTGAATTAGAATATTTTTCTCTGAAATTCTCACATATTTTTAACAAATATATCTTCCGTCAGGCAAATTTTTCTTTACATACATGAAAAAAAGTCACAGAAAAAATGCTGGACTTCTAAAATAAGTTACTGAAAGACCAATGGTGAAGCAGTATTATCAGACATTACAACCACAAAATTATATATAATCAGTAAGTGGAGAGAATTATTTTGAGTCATTTCATTGACTTGAAAACAATTTTCTATTAACCTTGATAGTAAATTCCATCACCAATTTTTTCTTCCTCTGGAGGAAGACTTTTAGATGAAGAAATAAGGCCTACCTATTTAACGAATTATCCATTACTAATTATTCCCTCAAATCCAGTCATCAGGTCAAACTTTTATTATTGCCTGTCAAGAGCTTTAAAATGTTTAACGTGTGAAGGGGAAGAATTATGTTTGTTTTGTTGGGGGAAAAAAACAACCCGGAAACATTTCTGCAGCAAAGAGTATCCAATCTATCAAATTGCCCAAGTCTATCAAATACTTAGTTGCTTTTCTTTTTAGGTTAGTTATTTTTCTACAGCAGAAAAGTGAGGCATTTTATTGAACTCCCCCAATTACAAATACAATTCTCTCTCACAAAGAAACAAACTTTTGAACCGCTGGTATTGATAACAATGTCCCATTTCTCCTATTGACATACGTGGGAAAGTTAAAGACTTATTTCTATACAGAGTTTCTGCTTTTTGCATTAGATATACTTTGTAAGATGCATAGCTCAAAGCTTCCTTTTTTATTCAAAATAATGGGAAATTTTCCACCTAGGTTAAATGGGATGCAATATGGTCCACAAGGTTTTAAACTAGAGACTACGAAAATGATTTGGCTAAAATAAAACTGACCTCAAGCCTTATGTGAGACTTAAACAAAACTTTGTAGTTTGCAAAAACTTAAAATAGTCTGCAAATTTAATAAGTCATCATGGCAGGGAAACACAATTTTTGTCTATTCTATAAGGCCTATACCCTTATTTTGGGGATCTTGAGTTAGTTCAGATAATCATCAAGATTTTTTGATGCTTATTTAATTGAACCTCTAAACCTTTTGACTTTGCCCATCTCCAATTTAAAAATCCTCTCTGGGAAAGTTATCCAGATGTAAGTTCTACAAAAGCACACCTGGCAAAACAACATCTGCCTGACAATGACTTAGTGAGCCTCAGTAAAGGCTGACATATGTGCACATGCAATTGGACCTTATAGCAACAAAGTGTTTTACATATTAGTGTACACTAGGGAGTCCTGAATCCCGACAGAAAAATATGATGGCTTTTACACTTTAAATTACAGTGAAGCTGTATCCACAGATGGTGCAGGTACGACACATACTCTTATACAGCTGGCAGGTAGGGGGAGGTCATTTCCATAATAGCCTCTTCCTGATTTCTAGTGTTTGCTTCGATGCAGTTGCAATTTGAGATCAGCATTCTAAATGGAGTTAGTTCCAGCTGCTGATATAATTCTGGCTGAAAGTTCCAGTACCAATGAAGAGGCTTCTGTTGATGCTTACTGATGACAAAATATCATTCCCTCTCTTTTATTACAGCATTTCTTTCGTAAGGTATATGGGGCACAGTTTGCTGTGGTTTGGTCAGAGACAGGCACTGAGTAAGTTAACAGACTTTCTTTGAGATTAGTCAGCTGGAGAACTCACAGAGCCATTCCTATGTGCCAAATGGCCACGCTTTGAAGATAGGGAAAGTAAATCTTACAGAGTCAGGTTCTTGCAAACTAACAAAGGAGATTGAATTCTGAAGGAAAAAGGGCTGATACATAGCCTGCTCTCTTATGCTGACCTTTGTCTTAAAGCTATAACAAAAATTCCAAGAAATATTTATACTTGGCCAGATTCTGAGAACAGGACATGGCCCAGCTGACCACCAGCATCTGAGTGTGAAATAGAAGGGCATTTATGTTCATGAGACAGCAGCAATGCTGTACTTCTTGCTTCAGAGCTGCAGAAGACCTCTGACTAAGGCAGGATTTGTTAATCTTTTTTCAATGAAAAATGCAGTGCATTCCTCTGGACACTGAGCCTCACTTATAGTCCTTCTCTTTCTCAGCCTATCCAAGAAATGTATGCTTTTGTGAGAGTTATGCATTATAGAGTTCAGTCTTAGAGGAACAAACCAGTACTGCTTTTAGAAGGGCAGGTCTGAACATTTATCGAGGCTTCAGAGGATAAATGGCCAGGGATAAAATTGTCTGTGAGAGTTAGGAAAATCCTCTGCCTACTTCTAGTAGGCCTAATCTAAGCCCAGAGTGTGATAATCCGTTTTTAAAGTAACCCTTTCCTGCCTCTTGTTTTGGCATCTGCAGCTCATGGAAATGTTCTTTCATTTCCAGACAGCAAGGGGTGGTTGTGCCATAGCATAGGATTTACAGGGAATGGTTTCAAAAGTAAAGTTGTATGGCCTAGTGACTAGTGAAAAATGAGCCTGAAGTGTAAGTTTGCAGGGTCTGCAGTAGAGGGACACTAGGTTCTGATGGAAGAACATTATGAAAATTATTCCCCTGTTTCCAAGCTGTTTATGTTGTCTTTATGTTGTCTAACCTCTTTTACTTGGGCACAAATCTGTTCATGTCCAAAGCCTACACTGCACGTCTGCCTCTTCCAAACCATTTCCAATGAAACCTTGTGTCTCAGCACCTTGCTACCTCTCAGCTCACTTCTGTACTACAGACGTTTCCAAAAGCTTGGGTCAGTCAGGCGTATGATAAGGTGTGACTCAAATTTTGGACAATGGTGTCAGCAGAGATAAGGATTGCCAAGGTGTACAGTTGTCTCCTTAACAAAGGCACTGTTCCTAATACTGTGCGTCACACTCATCCCCCTCTTCACTGTGTTCACTGATACGTTCTTTTTAGATGTTGGAAATTCTGAAGTCAGAATTCTTTTCCTGGAAGGGGGTGCAAGTATTGACTAGATGCAGGTTAGACTACATCTGCATCTGGAATCAAATAGCCTCTTGGGATCTGACCTTGGAGACCAAGGCCGAATCTTTTAATGAGAGCCTAGGCAGCGTCTTACAGCAACTAAATTGACTTGTTGGGAGGTTTGTATAACACCTAACAAAGTAAATTTCCATCAAGTTGTGGCATTTACACACTTCAGCAGCACACCTTTTATTTTTTCTCTTTCAGTGTTAATTAGGTTTTTTAAAATTTCACTAATAGAACAAAAGTTCTGTAAATAATTAGATTTTTATAGATATTAGAAATAACTGAATAACTTCAGAATAGTATCCCAGTGTCAAAGATCAAATATAAATCTGACACAAGCCTAGAGGAAGGACCCAGCCAAAAGTAAAGCTTCTCCATTTTAGCAGAAAGCTCCAAATCTGAATGGATAGTCTGAATAGACTGAAATATTTTTCCACTCTTTCATGAGCAATGAAGATTTCAAAGATTGTCAACACAGCTTCTGAGGAAATCTAATAATTGTCAAATCATCAGATTAAGTGAGATAATGAAAAAACAGTGAAAATTGAGGAGAAAGTAGGGCTAACGAACTGAGATTGATCATGTAATTCACAGACTTTATCCTGGATTTGTTCAACCCAGAGAAAAGAAATGTAGAGAATGAGAATTTCAGATGTAGATGAGAAATTCTGAATTTCTATCCGGCAGCAGTGCAGGACAGCATATCTTAAGCTGGCTGAAAAGCACAGAGAAGTTGGATAGAATGATTGCTGAACATAGTGTAAAAGGTTATTCGAGACCTCAGTAAAGGACATTTGCCCAGCAGGAAATACCTCATTATTTTGGGCAGGTGAGTTAATTATAGTAAGGACAGCATGCTTACAAATATAGGTGGACAGAGCTACCAGCTAGCCTTTCTCACCTATGACTGTAGCAGGAGCCTCAGCTAAACAAGGCTCGGAGAAGTATCTTGTAGCGCTGATAGCCCCGGTACTGCTGGGACCACAAAGGTTTGGTGTCACTAGGCACTGACACAGCTATTAGCACATGGGCTGAAATACTGCTGGCTTTACTTCTTTGTCAAACGGGATCAAAAGGGTTTGTAAAGGACTGAGAAGCTGCTGGGATTTTCCAGGCTTGGAAGAAACCAGATGATACGTGCTGTCATTGCCCATGAGACTGGAGAATGAGAAACCTGAATTGATTGGACAGGGCGATGTCAATTAAGCACATGGGAATGTATTTGTTGCGCTCAACTGTGCATTTACATGTAAATAATTGAACATCAGTACAACATTTTAAAGAATGGTTACTAGTAAATCTAGTCTCCAGAATGTTCTAATTAAAGTTATTTTTAATAGGACTTACAAAGTTTATATTTTAAAATGTTTACTATGTTGACTGCAAGATCTTTTTTCAGAGATTTCTTTACGGTAAACTTGAGATTTAATCCTGTATTTTACTTTTTGAAATACTGTAAAACAATGAATTCCCAGGCTCTGTTTCATCAAGAAGTAAAGGTGAGGTGCAGAAAAAAAGAGCAGTAATTATTGTGCATAATATAATCTCATGTCTCCTCCACCATTTCTGTCATACCACAGATATTTCTGGATACTGTCATAGCATTTGTGGAACCATAATCCAACTGTTCTCAGACTTTCCCATTCCTGGAAGCCTGGCCCTCCTTCAGCTCCAACCACAAATGTCCACACAAGAGAAATCCAGTCATTCTCCAAGAGGTCAGTCAAAGACTAATCAGAGATTACTCCAGAATGTCTCTGTAATTTTTTCACTCCCGTCTAAGAACCTTTAGAATCACAAAGTCAGACATGAATTCATAACCTCAAAGCAAGACACCAACACTTTTATGAACTAGCCCTGATAGAATTGTGTGTAAAGGTCTTTCCCAAAGTTACTAAGGTCTTTAGCACAGGTATGTCCAAGCTGCAAATCAGGACATCAAAATATGCAAAGCCCTACATTTTAATAAGTCACAAAACCCCCCAAAATAAAGGAATGAACAGGTTTTCTGTTCTCTTTAAAATTTAGGCAACTTGCTTGATGACAATCAGCAGTTCTGTCACTTTCAGATGTCACCAGCTATCTCTTCCTGCTGCTTTGCTTCAGGTTTGAAGTTCCATCTACTCTTGGCTCTTTTTTGGTTTGAAAAAAACCTTCCTATCATGGTGTCTAAATACTTGGGAAAGCATTTTCAAAAGACCCAAAAACGCATGCAGGATGCTTCAGATTTTGTTTAAAAAGAAAGAAAAAGGAATAAAGTTTCAGAGTCCCGTTGAAGATTTGTATATCTGTATATGTTTGATTCCTCATGTCTTTCAACTCAACTCTAGTATACAGAACTCCACCGGATTCTTATTTCCAATAACTTTTAGTAAGCTTACATCCTAGTTCATTTTTACATATTACATGCTAAACCTTTATGTTGATCACTAGAACACATGCTATGTTGCTTAAATACATACATGTAGAATGCTTGTGTGTGTTCCCACAAATTAAAAAAAAAAATGGATAAAAAATTAAACTGCTAAACCCAAACTGTGATCAAATAAATAACTTACCCTACTCCCTAGTCTACCCTAGTCTAGTTTTTTTCAGTCATTTTTTCTATGCTAAGAAATCTGATTTTGTTGCAGGATTTTTTAAAAGTTTGCTACAAGAGTACAGGATTTAACTAATTAATGCAAAATAGCAAAAATCACTAACCCAAGCTAAACCAAAACCCAAAAACCCCAAACTGGTTCCTGGAAACATTAATGTGCACTAGTTACGTGCTAGATTTTAGGCTTGTCTGCAGCAGGGAGCATTTTATCTTGTACATCTCAGTTCTGAACTGTCTTTCAAGAAAATGTCTAAATTTTCTTGTTTTCTAAACTTTTCTTATGCTTCAAGTTGTTTTGATTCTTACTCATGTAAGTTCCTTTTCTGATTCTGTTTAAAAGGATGACTGTTATCCATCTAAAAAGAAAATATTTCAAAATCTGTTAAGCTCATCATTATATACTATTGGATAAAGTATAGGGATTGTCACAAGGGTTTAAAGCAAATGATTATCATCATTGTTGCACAAAGATAAAAACTAGGTAGCCTTCATTATACAAGGCACAGAAAATCAATCAATTTCTCCATTATCATGCTACTGAGAGGCATACTAAATGCAGCTTATTAGGAAGAGTCATTCTCATCCCTAAAGTAAAAAGACAAGGATAGAACCAAAAGGGGATGCTGATAAGAGGAATTATTTTCCTGTGCAATTAGCAGTGTTATTCCCTCTTGCAAGATGACTTTGTAGCCAGGAGTTCATGAAGAGTTTTTTTCCTTAAGAGATTTTTTGGCTATAAAAAACATCCTGTGTAGTCAAGGCTAAAATAACAGGAGATTCACAACTCTTTGACTGCTGGTCTTTAGCTTACTTCTGAAAAATAACATAGATTTAAAAATCCCTTTTCTTCTAGATGTCTTATTCTACAGCAGGCTTTCTACATCAAATTTATTTCCTCTTTTTTCCAGAACATCAACACTGACCTTTAAAAGGAAAGTATTTCTAAACCAGATAATCTAGGGGAGAGAGATTCAGCATGACAAGATCCTTACAGTATGATCAATAGCTTTGTGTAGAAAAAGGGAAGACTACGTAAGTAAAGTCTAGGATAAGGAGTAATATTACTGGGAGGATTACTAAAATTATCGTGATATTTAGAGATTTCATTTTGCTGCTTTTTGGGCCAAAAACTAATCTTCGTCCAAAGAGCTTGACAAATGATACTGGGGCAACAAACTGACAAGCAGATATGTGAGCAATTATGGTTGCTTGCAGAAGGTGCTTTGATTTTTTTATTTGCTGTGGCAGTATTTTTCTTTATTTCCATGACAGTAAAAAAGAAGATAGTATCTAAAAATTTGCTTTAAATTTTTTTCATTATTTTTTCTTGTACTAAATAGACAATGGAAGAGAGTAATGGTTATTTTCCATGCGGATAATCCAGGATTAAAAAAGGTGTAGGAATACTGATCCATTGTTCATTCATTTCAAATAAATTAACTTTTCTGTATAATTCCTTATTTATTTTCATGTCTCAGCTGTTTGTGTTTAACTGCTAAAATGAAATCAGTACAAGGCGTTTGTAACAAAATGCATTTGGCAGGGTCTCAATAATACATATCTAGAGAGGGATGAACACAGCTCCAGTCTGAATAGGTGTGGGGGAGTCTGTATATTCATGACTGAGTTACACAAAGGATGATCTGAATCATAAAGCACTAATAGGGAAAGAACTCTCTTAATAATAAGTCCGGGAAAGCAGTGCCTAATTTATATAGAAATAAATGGAAGTGGGATATATGACTACTGAAATGTGAGAGCAAGCTGTGTTGAGGTCTCTCCTCACATCATCTTGGTAGTGCGTAAGCCAGCCCGTTTGTTCCAGTTCAGACTGAAGGCTTTGGAGTACGAGAGCTTCTTGATTTGCCTCCCAGGCTGGTCCTTATAAAAGACAGCTCCTGTGAGGTCATAAAATCTTTGGGATGCGGGGCTTTAAAAAGATTGCCAAAGTTATGTTTGGGTCAGTCAAAATAAAGAAGCTACTCTAAACCCACTCTAGCGGACTGGGAAGATTGCCACACTGCCCATGGTGTTAGATGGACTATCTTGAAAGAAGACATAGAATGCAGAATCACATGGTGGTTTCATCAGCAAGCAACCTTTGATGCATATTTTTCCTAAATCCAGCCCTTGGGTAACAGATAATTGTAGAATGCATTTATTTTTGGACACATTCCATATTTAGTTGCAATAACTGCCCTGTGAGGCTCATTAATGCTTTAAAGCTTCCTATTAAATGGAAACCTCACAGTACTTTCTAATAAAATAAACTGAAAGGTGAAAATATTTTCTGTTTGTTTTTTAATAATGACTGTGTGTCTCAAAAAATTACTCTTAATTTGTTGGATTATTTTAGTTTTATGTCCTTTCAGAGGCATGTAGATGAATAATGAAAAAAAGTGCAATAAAAGCAAACAATAATTATTCATGCTGACCTGAGGCATTTAAAGAAGTAGAAGAAAGTCTAAAGAAACAGATTTCCTATAGTGCTACTTTCTTAAGTATACTAAGGTAATTAGCTTTAAGAGGAGATAATTTCAGTTCACTGAGGGTGCTCTTTTAAGTCTTTCTGGGAAATTTGGGTTTTCTATTGATAGTAGTTTTAACATGTCACACTGGAGCCAGAGTGAATTAAACTGAAGAGCTGCACAGTCTAAACAAATAGTCCTTCCCATGATCAGAAGCCTGACAACATAACAGCATAAATTATGTCACATGCCCACAAGTAATGCAGGAACAATTAAAAAAATAATAGCAAAACCTCACTGCAATCCATAAACAATATGTGATGCCTTTTATTGAGCTAACATTTTAAGCTGTCTAATTTTCCAATTTATCATGTTGCATTCTTACCGGTCTTAAGAAAATAAACAACAAACCTTCCCTGTGCTGGCATCTATTATTTCTTCTGATTAAATGGTGACATAGCAACTCTCCATGAAAGTAACTGGCTAAATCCTCAAAACCATCAATGAAAAATAGAACAAGTTCAGTTCTTATCTCATTTTGAAGAATAGCTAGGATAGATACAATGTATTTGTTTGTGGATATGGATATTTTAGTAACTTAATTTACATATTGAAAATTTCTATTTTAATCTAATTTGTGGTTCCTCTGCATCTCTCCTCTACAACCATTCTTTAATTTCCTTCCATGCTACTTTCTAACTAAATAAGAAATTAAAGTCTTTTATTACTGCTTGCTGCAAGGATCTCTCCCTCTTTGTCATGGTTATTATTTTCATGATTGAATGTCCTCAATATGGGCAATTGTAGGCAGAGAATTCAAGCACAAAGTGGTTGAGGGCTCTGACTCGGCAAACAAATAATCTGACACTGTTTTGGACATTGCTGCCTCCCTCAATCTGTGCAGGTGTGTGCTGCTATCCTTCTGTGAGACCCTCGTGCTCCACTAGAGAGGTTACGTTTGACCTCTTTTAGTTCACAGTCTTCAGTGGCGCCTTCAGATAATATCTGGAAGGTGAAGCTTAGGTGCAGGCAATATGTGGCAGCACACCCCAGCTGACATCCCTACAAGCAGATGCCAATACTCCCACTATGCTTTTGTTAGCCCTCCAGCAGCGACTTCTACTCAACATCAGCTGCAACAGGAATGGAAAAAAGACTTTTCACCTTTCTTTTCTTTCAAGTGTATGTTGCTACGGATTTTTCTTGTTTAAGATGTGTTCTTTTGTTGCACTTTTGACCAAGTGTAAGTTAAATGGAGAAGTTGATGGCAGCACCTCTCATGTTCTGTCCTGTTCTTTGTACCTACAGACAAGAGGCACTTGATAATGACAGTACCTTGATGACTGCCCTAACTGGATTGTGAGAAGAAGGGTAGGTTTTCCCCTACCTGAGTAGAATTCAAAGGTTACTGCGTGGGACACATGCTTCTCAACATGAAATCATCCAGCTGGACGCTGCAGATAAGAAAGGGTATTAGATCTTTTCCCGTATCACCTTGTCCTTTCCCAGCCTCTGTTTTAAGATGAACTGTTTTCATAGATATTGTTTGTTGATCATATATGCATGGTCAACTACAGCTATGGAAAGTGCTTTGAGAATTTAGACCAAAGGCTGCAGAAGCATCATTAGAAACTACATAGAGAAAGAGAAATCACAGTCTATGAATTTCTAGTTGATGATGTAGATACTGTTCTGAAAATTGCCTGGCCTGGTACACAGCCAAAAAGCTTTGGTACTCAGACTTTCCAAAGTACCAGCACTACAGAGGCAAAGTTTGGAGTCTTCTATTAATCTATTTTCTATCATTATTTTTTATATATATATATGTTAAGGATGTATTTCACTGTTTTTCTGACTCAGACATCTTTTATTTTTCTTATTACACCTGCAAGAAATTATTGTTTATATCTTCTAATTAAAAATGGCATTTGGAAGAGATAAATTAGAGGTGAAGATTCTTACAATACCTAAAGAAACAGTAAGCTCTTCAGTAGGTCCATGTTGTTTTCCCTCTCTATAAAAATCATTGTGAGCAACATTAGGCAATGTTAATTGTATGGCTCCATACCAATCATGGCAGGCATTTTTCAAAGAGGGAACTAAAATATTAAAAGTCTAAGTGAATTAGGCACCCATCCCATTTTAGAATGACCCGAGCATTAGGAGCAAACATGTTACCCGGACTCCTAAAATCAAGACCAGATGCCTTTCTAAATACTATGCTGTAATTCAGCCATATTTTTATTGGACACAGTACAGGAACTACAGGGTGAAATTCCATGGTTTCTGTTATGTAAGAAGTCAGACTACATGATGGCACGATCCCTTATGTCACTAAAATCGCTGAATAACTGAAGATGAAATCACAGCTGATTTGCTCAAATTTCACTTCCTGGGTTCTTGCAGTGTCATAATTTCACCCAATCTCCAGACATTGAAGTATGTTCTGGGGAAAACTTTGTAGGCAAGGTTTGTATTTTCAATGTAACAAACAGGGAAAACCCTGAAAAGTTGGGGAAAACCTTCCTGTGAAATTTCCACCATGTTTTGTGTGCTTATTCCACTTCAGGATTGAGCTCGAGGGAATGCGTATCTATGTTTTTGCATTCACTCTAATGCTGTTATCACCAGGCAATAAATCAGGGAATTTATGCTGGGTTGATATCTTAAGCATCAGCTTTATCAGCAAAATCAAAATACTGATAAAAAGAAATAGAATCTATTTCTGAAATAGGACTTCTATGAATCTACAAAAGATAATGACTACTGAAAACAGAGGCCTTTCTCATATTCTCGGGTTCGCTTATGATGGAATTCACAAATTTTCTTTCGAGTGTGGAAAATATCTTCTCATTTTCAGCACTCTAGAAGCCAAGTATTTAAGAGTCCAAGTGTGTTGAAACTTTTGAAGAACTCTAATGTCAATAAAACCTCTGCATGTTAAACCACTCTGAACCATAAAATGAGTTTTAAATGTCTTCTCTGTTAGGCAGGATCACTTGAATGAAAGAAAATTGTAAATCAGTCCTGTCTAATGTAAGACTCAAGAACCAAAAAACCCCCACCACCTTACCAAAAAACAGCCCAGAGCAATCAGCTTCGGTGGGAAATGGAAGGAAACAATAGGTATGCTTTGACCTCAGGACTGTTTTTTCCTTCGGGTCTGTGAAGTCATTAGAAAACTCTGGTACCCTCTGCTGGCCAAGCAATAAATCTGTAGCCCCGGAGCCAAGATGACATTCCCACAGACACTGACAAGTGAGCAGCTTGGAAGCAAGAGCCACGTTGCCTTGCATCCTCTTTAAGAGCAAAACAAATAACCCATGAAACATCATATGAGAAAGTGTTAGTCAGGAAAAAGTTTCAGGCTATCAAGAGAGTGCTATAAAAAAAGATCTAAGATATTTAACACTAGCTTTTTATTAAAGCATTTTTGAAATATTAAGCCTCTACCTAAGGATGTTTGTTAGATTTTCAGAGTCCATTGTAGCAGTGCTATATAATGACTGCAAATGTGCTTGTGTTGTGTTTCTCTTACCTTTCAAATCAGGACTCACTGCTGCTGAACAGAGGGAGCCTGGCACATCTAGTGCACTGCTTTAACATCTAAAAAGTGCATCTGTATATTTCTTTGAAATGGAGTGATACCCTCTGTTACATGAGCTCGCCTCTAAGCAGATATCAGTGAGGTTAGAACTTTGTTTTATCCATTTAAAATAATGTGTATTTGGTGCCTTACAGTTCAGGAGGTTAAAAAGGTAAATGGTTTCATGTATACCATAGGCCTCTGCTAAAAAGAGGACAATAATGATGAGCCAGACACTTTTTCAGAGGTGGAAAGTAACTAGTTAGAATAGTTAATCTTTTGAGATGCATCCCTGGCATTAAGTGGATTCTTCTCATTCAGCTGAAGGCACAACAGCTGGATTCTGTCATCCCTGACTGGGGCGGTCTTGTTAGTGTAGGATGACCTCTGGAGCACTAACACAGATAATACTGGCACCTCTCTCCACTCTAATCAACTACCAGTCTGAGCAATTCTACAGGAGATGGGGGCATTAAGGCCATATTATTCTAAACAAAATTCATTGATGGTAGCAGAGTATTGTGACAGCAAAAGACAGATTTTACCTTTCCCACCAAATGTTTTTAGGGCTGAATTTGTGGAACGGTCTGTAAAAACAACACATCTCCGTATTTTCTCCCTTTTCTTAAAGTCATATTTTGCAAAACTAGACTATTTGTGTCAAGTATGTCTAAGCTAAGACTCTCACAGTTTTACTGCCATATATAAAACTGTTCGTTGCAACCACACATAGTTAATGTGCTCTCTCTTCGTCTCTTTCCATGTAGATTAGAGCTGGCAGGAAATTTTTGGGCATTTAGCTGGAATGTGAAAGGCTCAGGTTCAAATTACTGTTCTGTCCTGCCCTGTTTCCGAGCAAGGCATTGAAAAAGGATCTCCTAGATCTGAACTGACTACTCTCGTGGCTGGACCAGTGCTGTTTTGGTGACGGAGCCCTTGTATTTTGACCATTTTTAAAGACATTTGATTAAAAACCGACCTCTTCTCATGATGTACATCAACTTTCACTGAAAATATTTCCTTTTGTAAAGTTTTCAGTCATAGCTAATATAGCTAGCTAAACATGAAAAGAAAAAAAAGGCAAAGCAGCTATCAGTAGTTACAAAAAAGCAAAATGAAGGTAGCTGACATTGTTGAAAGGGATTTGTGTGCAACGCGGGCATTTGGTGTCCTGTATCACACTACCTGCAGAGCACAGGCATGATGTTGATAAAAATGCACCGGTGCACCACATGCGACACACATTATGTTGATTTTATAGGCAGCAACAATTCTGTTAATCGTTAGCACACCCACGCTGTTGACTAAGTTGAGCCTTCTGCTGTGCTTGTCCTTTTGCAGTTATAACAAATGCCCTCTGAATCCTTGGGATAATGGAATGCTGTTGCCTTCTGCCCAGGCAGTATAGAGGTGCTGGGTTTGGTTGTGTTTAAAAGTGGCTTCAGTTGTGTTTGGGAGTGTTCACCTCTTAAATTCAGATCCTACAGCTAAAAGCACAACAGAAATGGATGTCTGCATCTGAATTAAGAATGTTTACCTTTAGTTTACTGTCAGTGGGAAGAAATAGGGTGTCATTTACTCCCCGAAATTAATATTAATTACTTGACAAATCCTGCCTTTGATTTTTACTGTCAAATGTGGAAAGAACAGTGATCAGCTGTAAACAATCTGGAGTGCTTACTTGCCCACAGTCCTTCATGCCAAGATGGGAATAAGACCTAAATCTCCAGGGTAGATTTGCTTAATTGGAGTAAACATTGTGTTGCACTCTGTTGACAATTTTAATACAACAACACCAGGCTTTATCTGTCATGCAGATGCAGCTCTCTGTTGGGAGGCAAATGAATTACTCAGTGTTTGAGACAGGAGTACAAAGCATCCACACAATTGAGGACTATGCCATGACAAATACAGTCATGGAGGTCAAATGCACTGTTTGTTGTGGGTGGAATGTCGTAGGAGAAGTGGTAATGTTGTATAATTTCTTAAGCTTTTAAAAGATCATGGAAAACGAAAGCCTGATCCTTTAGAAGTTCATCAATGCTACTGGACTTCTTTAGTAATATACCATAGTCCTTCATCCTTTGAACTAACGATGGCAGACGAAGTGGAGCTGTCATCCTGTTTGTGAATCACTAAAGAAGGCTTCTTAAAGTTTTAATTTTCATAGGTTTTGGTAGAAAGTAAAAGGATTTTAAGGTTCAAGAAGTCATCTGGTCTTAGAGTAAAACTTTGTTGGGAGGTGGGAGGGGAGTGAAGAAAGGCAGACTGTGATTTTGACACAACTTTCAGCAGAGAACACAAAGGTTTACAGAATCGGTGAGGTTTTAATTTCAATTTAAAAATTTAAAAAAAAAAACAAAAAAA
>VZTI01003754.1:3579603-3661265 GCA_013397865.1 Struthidea cinerea | reverse complement strand
ACAAAAAAAAAAAAAAAAAGAAGAAAATCATCATGGAAATGATCACTAACTTGATCCTTAGGACCAATTGGACCCTCAGTTTCAGGCCCTTATCTTCCTGATATATACCTGGCCTGTAATCCTGTTGTCCCATATCCCATATGAGTTTGTCTGCTGCAAAGAAATTCTTGTTCTTCCTGTAAATTCTTTCAAACCCATCATAACTTCTGCAGCCTTCCCAATCTGCTGCTTGGAAAGATCATGTTTTGTTGCAGATTTCTTAGGGCATGTAGATGATTTGATGATTTTGATTCCCCTTCCCTTTGTCTCTGATTCTGCCCATCTCCTTCTCTTTGTGATTTCCTCTATTGTTTCTATTTCTTGTGTTAACCCCATCCACGTGGTTTGCCCTTCCCATCGTAGCCGGAAACCCCTGCGATATATTTTCCTGATTGAAGGCTGTCAGCAGGGGGAGCATCAACAGCACAGGAAACTCCCACCAGGGCTACTGGGTCCTCATGGAGGAATGGAGTCAGCCTTGCAGAATCTTAACGACAGAAATTTGGCCATTACGTGTATATCAAAGATAGTTCCATGACCAGAAATGTTGACTCATATGTAAAAGATAGTGAGCTCTTTATATTTAAAAGGAAAGAAAATGCCAGCCTACATATATGTCAGAGTTGCCATAAAGAAAAAAAGAACAACACGGGAAAAGTAGGATTGTTCTTGAGGTCTTTCTCCAATTTATTTTAAATTATTTACTTTAGATATTCACTTTTTTTTTTGTTGCATTCCTTGTCCAGTGTGTCTCTAGAGAGTGAATTAGTTCTTTGCTGGTGAATTTCAAGGCTAATAAATTATGTTGATATTGACCAAATGAAAAATGAACCAATTTTGATTATGCTGGCATTGAAAGAAAACAACTTGGGCAATCTTTACTGTCTGGACATGCTGTATCCTTGGCTGATTCTTTCCTTTAGTGAGTCATTGTTTTCTGGTAAATGCTGATTACCGCTCCATGTGCACTTGTGAAAATTTCATCAGGCTAGGCTGCAGTTAGTGCAAACATCAATATGCTATCCACACATGCCAAAATAAAAATGGTGCATCCTGGATTCTGTATTAACAATCCAGAGTTAATGCATATAACACAATACATGAATACTTCTATAAAATTATCATAAAATATTTTAACACAAAAAATTACGGTAGCTAGAGAATCAGATATATATATACACACACATATACAGAAAAAAGAAAAAAGCAAGTGAAATTCACTGTAATGATGTTACAAGGAGATATACATTTAATGGTGTTGGTGCACATTTTTACTATTGCCTGGTGGGTAGGATGTTGTTCTACATTTAATTTCTCCCTAAACTTGCAGAACTTTCCGTTTATCACCCCCAGAAGAAGGCCTGTCCTGGCTAAGGAAACTCAGTGATGCTCTTGTCTCAGACCAGCAGTGAATGTTCAGGACCAAGACCAGGGACAGATCAGAAGAGAACTGGCGTTAGGGCTTACAGCTGGTGCCAGCCTCATTGCTTCTCAAAGGAGATGGGAAGATCCCTTTTTCCTCACCACAATTGTTTTCTAATCCCCTGAAGCTACAACCAGACAAGGCTTCCAGGGCTTTGGCATCGGCAAAGCAGACTGTGGGACTGTGATTGTTTTGGTACCAGAAGCTGATGTAGGTAGGTGCCAGCTGACTGATGTGGGTAGAGACCTTCTTTGCCTATGTTTACATCTCACCCTAAGTGCTTCTTGTAGCACAACATTAGAACATACCACGGTTTTAAAAAATACCTATCCATTTGGTTTTATAAATACAAAAGTACAGTTCTTTCCTACAGAAGAACAGAAGCCGATAAAGTAGTTTATGATCACACAGGAAGACTCCAGTAATGCAAAGTCTTGCATTTTTCTCTTCTAAGTCCTAAGGCAGACCCTTAACAAACTGATCCTCTTTCTTCTCTGCCTGTGCTTGAAGTTTTGCTAGCAATTATTGTAAAGTTGTGATTTGCTTTTCTCCTGGGCTGTTCTTCTACAACATATGTATGTCTTCAGCTCTGCAAGTTAAGTAGGTACAGTATTTCATGCAGTAAACCAATTGGTATATACAGTATTCCTATGATTAAAATGCCTTTGAAGACTCGTCCAAAGCTCACTGAAGCCAGTGACATCTTTGTTTAATTTCAATGGAATATGAATCAGGATGTGGATTGAAAGAGAAAATGTGGTCTTGCTTCTGCACTGAGAATTAGTGCAGGTATCCTTGAGAGTATAGGACATTATTTGGTTATAGAAATAATGAGAACATATGGGCTCATGGACTCAACAGAAATGGTTGTTTCAAACTTTCTGAAGTGTGCACTATAGGCTGAAGCAATACCTGTCTGAACAAAACTTCAGTACACAGACATCTTCTCCGAGAAAAGAGATTTTTTCACCAAATTTCCTTCTATTTTGAATTCAGCAAAATTGGAGAGAAAATATTTCTCTCTATTTAAAGTAGATTTAGAAGAATATAGTAATCTACAAAAACATTGTAAATCAAATTAAAATAGCAGCCTGAGTTTTGCTTAATGTAACAATGTTTTCATTTGGCCAAGAGCTGTTATTCATGGAATCATAGGATAATTTGAGTTGAAAGACGCCTTTCAGTGTCTTCTAATCCAACCCCCCTGCAATGAGCAGGGACATCTTCAACCATATCAGGCTTCTCAGAGCCCTATCGAACCTGATATTGAATGTTTGCAGGGATGGAGCATCCACCACGTCTCAGGACAACATGTTCCAGTGTTTAACCACTCTCACTGTCAAAAATTAGTTCCATTTTTCTTGCCTGAATCTACCCTCTTTTAGTTTAAAACCATTATCACCTGTCCTATTTCAACAGACCTTGCTAAAATGTTGGTCCATATCGTTCTTACCTTTAATTACTGAAAAGCCATAGTAAGGTCTCCCTGGAGCCTGCTCTCCTCCAGGCTAGGCAGTCCCAATTCTCTCACCCTGGCTTCAGAAGAGAGGTACTCCTTTGATTATTTTTGTGACCCTCTGGATTTACTCCAATAATTCTTCTTATTGTTGGGGTCCCAGAGAGCTTTTAGAACCATTAGAAAGTTTTCATGGGTCAATTTTTGAACTGTTTTTAGAATAAAAATGGAGGAAAACCCCATGTGCTTTAAAGTAATAGAGGTGTGAAAAAACCCCACAATTTGTCAATGTGTTGTTATTATTAACAGGTTTGTTTATTTTTTTAAAAAACCCCGCCTTCCAGAGATGCTTATTTCCTTAATTTTTTTTAATCTGTTAAAATCTGCTGTTTTTGAAAAATAATTTTTAAGTGAAAAGAAAAATTATAGCTTCCATTTCAACTTCATCACAATCTTTGGGGATTTAAATCTAAAATATCTGTTTTTCAAAATTTATTTACTGTAAATTGTAATACAGGAAATCAGATTTGACACAAATTGTTTTGTTTTGACCTTAAACAATTTTTCTAGAGAAGGGAAGAAAATGTTCACCACTCCGGAGAGTGAATACATGAGGGGCTACATTGAAGTGCGCTCCCCAAAACCACAAACCTTTCAGCTGCTGGCAGCAGTTCGCTCCTGGTAAATACAAGATGAGTCCGTTGCACTGTGAGTGCAATTGTGCTGTGAGACTGAAGAACCAGCTTTGAATTGAAAAACACTTGAATGTGAGCGAGGCATTTGCTGATGAGATAGGATCAGACAGAACTGTTTTTTTCCTTGTAAGCCTTCAGTATCATCTGAATCCTGTACTGTTGTAGACTTCTCTCTGGTGGAACAGCACCCTACTTTCACTGTACATTTGCACATGGAGACAACGAGAATTGCAACAAAGAGTAAGAAAATGTATTTCTGGTAAACAATAGACTTCTCTCAAACACTTCCTGCTGTCTTCAGAACAAACTCAAAATGTCATCATTTTCTTGACCATTAAGCCTTTTGAACAACTACCCATCTATTTCAGCAATCAGCCTATTGTTACTGAGGAAATACCCTTCAAGAAGCATATTAGGGACATCATTTCAGTAATTATTTTGTATGGAATGATGACTGTTTTGTTTCATTAGTGGCTTTCTGATTCTAATCAGTCATTTATTTTTCACATTTCCCATAAAATGTTGCACAGCATATGTTAAGGGAACTGTGTGTTTACCATATGGCTAAGAATAATAAATGCTGTATAAAATGGGGAGAGGGAAAGAGGAAGAGTAATGTAATATAATAGATAATGAATTCAGTTACATTATATGATTTTATTGTTATGAGGCTGCAAAGATGAAGGAGCACACGTGGTCTTTAAACTCCAGTGATTTTCACTTTCAGTATTCTAAACTGAAATTGCTTTTCCCTCATCCTGATCAGATGTCTCTGTAGTCATGAAATTACAAAGAAGGAAGGCTTAATTCTTGTGTAGAATAGTGCTGTTTAACTCCAGTTTCAGGAGAGGTAAAGCACATTAAGGCCAAGTATGTGTAACTGGAAGCACCATGGAGACAAGCCTGTGATGTGTGGGCATTGGGGTAGATTTTCTGTACTGCAAAACAGCATTCTGATAATTTCTGAGTAGAACATACTCTGGCTTATGCTAAAAAAATGTAGGCTCCAAAATAAACTTAAACAGTCCTTTTAGAACTTTGCTGGACTTCAGGAAGTGAATCTTCACATTGTTCTAGTCATATGCTATGAAGGTTTGAAGTCAGTAAGAATCTTCAGCTCAAATCACTGGAATGAATTGCTGAAATAAAAGTGTTTTGATTTCCTAACCAATATCCACAATTTTTAAAATGTGTTCTGGAAAATAAAATGCTTGGTGGATGATAGCATGAGATATTATAGTGACAATTCAAGCCATAATTTAGCACAAATTGTTACCTGATATTAGATCTATTATTTGGAGTTTGGCTGATTCTGTGATCAAAATCCCATATAGCAGTGAAGTTTTCAGACTTCGTATTAATAGTGAAATGGGCATTTGTCTGGGCTGCTCTCTGGACCAATAGAAATCTGAACAAATTATCTGAATGTAAGACGAATCAGAGCTAACTACCTTGATCCACACACAACCTTATCCTAATAGTGCCACATTTCATAGGCGTGTTAATGGTGAAAGTTAAACACACTGAATGCTCACATTTCTAGCATGTGCATTATAGAGTCAGGGCTGTACATTATATACTGTCTGTAACCTTGCTTACAAGGATTATAACTTACGATTGTTACAGCTGCAAGTTATTTATACCAATATCTGAAAACTGTGCTCATTAGGCTCCTAACCCACGTCTCTCCCTGAAAAGCATATTATCATAGTTGGCAATATCAATAATTTTACTTAAAGTAAGCAATACAGCCCTGCCTTGATTTCATGATTTAAAAGTAGTTACTGAGAACCCTTGAGTTCTTAACATATAATTTAGGGTCAGCTAAATGTACACAAGACCTTATTTATTGGAGAATCAGAGGTGTATAAATCCATATTAGTTTTTCTTTCCAACTTTTGTTTCAAATGTACCTGGTAGATTTATTGCTTGACTGTGCTTCAGTAGTCTGACTCCCTGTGGTGATTTCCAAAAGTCTGCAGGCAGGAATATACCCTTACTGTTGCAAAAGATTATGACATCATGGATGTTAAAAAGAGAATGAATGATGTGGTTAGTCATGCATTCAATATATTACTAGAGAGGGGGTTATATGGAAACATGGCCTTTCTGTCAGGTAGAATAAATGACATATATAATTTGTTTTGTCCTTCTTTTAAAAGAACAAGGCTAAGGAGATAATCTGTCTTAATAAGGGCATGCTTAGAGTATCAACCAACAAGAAAGTAATATATTCTTAAACATCCATATGTGATCCCCTTATTAAATTAGGATGTTGAGCTAAATTTAAAGTATCAATATATAAATCAGTCAGTCAGCTAAATTAGCCAGTTTTATACTGATAAATGGGAGTTAATAAAGCAATTACTTCTTTCTGAACCGTAAGGCTCTGGTTTCCAAATCAGTTGTATGAGTTATGGATTACTGACATAATTTACAAGTTTTCATTTACATGACTTATATCCTTGATTTCTGAGGAATTAGTCCTTTATTGTATTAAAGGCACAACAGAACAGCATTTGCGTGACATTACGGTTGGAGGAAAGCAACAAAGCTCTCTGACTTCTCAATTTATGGTGACAGTGTTCCTTACTCTAGCTGCTGTTGCTCTTAACATACAGAGAGTTAAGGACAGAATTGTTGCCGTAATATTGAAGGTCATGACTTTTCAATGTGTGTGTCATGACCTGTGTTCTATACCTGTTGATTTTTGCCTTTTCTTTCTCTCCGTTCTGTAAGTACACACCACTAGCAGGCAGCTCTGCACCTATGTTGGCCATTTGCTAAGAAGGAGGTGGTATTAAAACTTGTCAGTGTATTGCCACATAACCTTCACGTTTTCTATTTTTATGAGGCTCAGCTTTGTGTAGGTTGACATCATTGAAGGATTGGAAATGATTACAATGTGAGCAAGGTCAAGCTTATATAGGGTGTGCCATAAATAAATTTTCATTTTAATTTTTCACACGCTTTTCTCCTTTTAATGCTTACTGCCTGGTATTTATCTTATTATTCTATAAGTACAGATAGAATATACAAGATAGAAACAAGCTGTCTCTTGGGCCACACAGGTCTCAAAGTGTTGCACAAACTAGCCAAACTCAGGTAGAATTTTGCTAGAGTCAATCGGTTCTTTACAAAGAAGTTCTAAAATTCAAGAAAGGTCATGGTTTGCAAATTAAACCATTTACCATCCTCTACCGTGTTACTCATTAAGGGTACAGTAACAGCAATGGTAATAACTGTCATGAGAGAGAGCAATAAGAGCATTTAAGGAAGACTTCATGATGCAGTCTGGTGGTGTCTATGTAGCTCAGCTCATTCAGTGTTTCAAAAAAGAACCCCCAAAAACCAACCAACCAACCAAAAAAACCCAAACCCAAAAAACCCCAAACCAAGCCCCAAATAAATAAAATCATATTCAGATTGAAAATATAATTTTTCTCATGAAAAAAATTGGTTGTGATGTAGCAGACTGAGAAATCAAACCTGGCTATGTAGTGCCTGAGACATCCCAGATAAAAGTAAGGAATGTATAAGAAGGTAGACAAAAAACTTAGGTAGAAACAAGGGTACCAATATCCCATTGTAGCAGAATTCTCAGAAGAAAAAAACCCCCCGAACAATAAAAGATTTATGTGGCCAAGAGTAGGATTGCCCTGAGATCTGACCTAAATGGCAGACTCCATTTTACAGACTAGCAGGACTAACAAGAGTCTGGTGAAAGAGTAACTATAGTCTTCTTATTTACTTTGATATGCTTACCTTGCAGGCAGTCCAGAAACTGGATTAGCACTAAGTGTGGGATGAACAATTTAAGAAATTGTCTTTCATCTCCCCAGTGTATCTACATTCAAATATCAACAGCTAATAGATAGGCAAGGCTCACAAACCTGTCTTTCTTAATGGCATGATCAGTGCTGCTGTGTGATGCGGAGCCAGTAAACTTAGTCACTCACTATGAAGGAATTATTTTAATTAATAAAAAGAATCTTCCTATGACAAGAATTTTATTTTTTTCCTCACTGAAATGCATTGAAACACATAAATATTTACTCCCATAATTACTATATACCAGTATCTGCCCAGTGCACCACATGTTTTAAAGCTCCAAACATTAGTGATCCAAACAATAACTCATGACAGAGGCAGTCAGGTGGTCATCTCCCTGGTACGTGTTGGAGACTAAGTATTGTTTTCAGATGTCAGACTGCATAAAAATGCTTTTAAGGAAATATCATAATGGGTTTCTTTAATTTTACCAATTTACCCTCAAGCCTTATGTAATTGGATGATATCTATTATGTTAAACAGCGTTGACCAGAGCAGTTTGACCTGCACTACTGGCATTAATATTATTGCAAGGCATCAATAAGTCTTCCAGTTTTAGGCAGATAGGTGTTACCTATCACATGCCCGGCTAACAGAAACATAAATGGATTTACTGTCAAATAGGATATATTCATAATAAAATATCAAAGCATCTTAATAAACTTAATTAAAAAGGCCAATTTTTGATAGACTCAACAGGAACTGGAACCAAACTATTCCAGTGTTGACTCAGGGGCAGCCAAACTGCTTCCATTTACACACCTTTCTTTCTGGCCTCAGTGAAAATGAAAGTTATTTAATTATTTAAAAGAAGTGGCATTTTGGCAGAACTTCACATTTCCCTTCAGTCATCCATAAATTTATGAGATTTTAGATAACAGAACTTCCCTTAATATACCTTCCAGGATGCTAAAGAAAAGCTGTTTGTTTATGGTGTACGGAGCGATGCCAGATCTGGCTAGTCTGGAGACAAGATTTTTCAGGCTTTTGATCTGCAGGCTCTGGTTTCCAGAATGTTGAGATCCATGTTAAAAAGGAATCTGGTATACAGAGTCTGTTCATTGCATTGCCACAATTATAAAACAGAACCAGATAAAAAGACTGATATGGGTGGATTAAAAGTATGGAACAATGACTGCAAGAACGGTGACCAAAAGGACAATGGTCTACGTAGAGGAGGTATTACAAAAATCGAGAGGTATGTGGAAGAGGTGAATAGAAGATCTTTATTTATTTTTCTCCACACAAGAACTCAGCACATGAAAACAGTGTCAAGAGAAGGCCTTTTTTCTCTCCCCACATAACTGAATGGTGGTCACGGAGTGCTGTGGTACCGAGTTGTTAGCCACAGAGTGCTATGGAAAGTAAAATACAAAAGTATTTGGAATCAAACAGTACTAAACTAATTCCTGGAAGATGGATGCATCAGTGACTTTTAAACATGTAGGAAACTGCTCAGTGATTGCTAAAAGCTGAGAGATTGTATCAGATCGTTGTGTAACTGTTTTTTATATCCTTACATGACCACTGTTGGGGGTGGGATAGTGGACTACACAAACCATTGTGTCCACGATCCTTTTGACATGCTTAATTGTCAAGGACTTAAGGAAAAGAAAAATTCTCATCACTTATTATTGATTATTACCTCATCTCCTTAAACTGTCCTCCAGACCAGCACTCCTTCTTACTCTTCTGTGCTTCCTTCCTTTCCTCCATTTTCTTCTTGTCATAGACATTTAGCATTATTATTAGGAGGTATTGCAGATGGAAAGAACCTAATTCCTGTGTACTGAATATTGATATTCTCTATGGCTGCTCCTGGACTCTAGGGACTTTTCCTTCAGCATAACTGTTTAGCACGATTATATTGCTGCCATGTCCATTTTGTTGACCAGGTAAGAACTAGATTTTTCATACCTGATTTTTCTGAGCTAGATTGTTTGTATGTAACTTTCTGTTCTATTTAGCATAGAAGACAATGGTTCTAAATGACCACATGACCATGACAGTTAATGTAAGCAAAAACCAAAACGCTTTTGGTTTTGAAAAACAAATAAAGGTAGATAAAATTCAGTCTGCATGTACTTATTCTCCAAAATGTTGCAAGTTGATTAAAAGGCTGATTTTAATAAATGGTTCCAACTCTGAAGCCATGATGTAATAGTTGTAAATTCCTTTGAGATGATTAGACTGGCAGTTTAGCATCTATCACTCAAGATAGACTAGCATAATAATGATCACAAATAACTCATCACACATCCCTGCTATAGCTCTTTGTCCAGTATGGTTCATATTGCTGATATTCAGCTCCTCCAGGTGAATTTGATGGAGTAAATCTCAGGGAGTAGGAATATAATTCTCTTATACGTGTTAAAGAACACAGTCTGATGGGTTTTATTTTTAATGTGTGTTTTTAGTTTGTATTTTTGCCTCTGAGGTTGTATTCTTAGACCTCGTGCACAAAACTGGAGAAACTGCAGAAAAACTTCCTAGCCTGCAATGATGTAATGGAAAACAGCCTTATACACTCATCCTTTGTTTGGATTACCATGAGACATTTTGTAATGGCACAGCCAATGTAAACTGTTTTGGACGATTTTAGCCACCTGGTCTAGTGCAAGCCATCCCTGCCCATGGAAGAAGGGATGGACCTCAATGATCTTCAAGGTCTGTTCCAACCCAAGGCATTCTAATATTCTATGATTCACTTCCCTCTCCCTGGAGAGGCTGGGGAGCCTCTCTTTTTGACTCTGCTGCGTTTTTCCCTCCATGGAACTCACTGGCCAGTGCAGGCAGACACCCTTCCCTCTGGAGGTAGCACTTTGTGGCATGGCTGTACAGGCCATGCAGGTGCCACGAAGGTGCAAGATCCCAGAGGGATTTTCCTTCTGCATGCCTGTAGTGGACCCTCAGGTCCCATTTTTGTCGCCTCTGCTGAATCTCCGCTCTCCAGGGAAGATTTATATTCTTTTGACATCGAAGAGTTAAACAAGGGAAAAAAAGACTTTTACGCTGCCCTGTAAAAGTCATGTTTCGCTGGCAAACAGCAGCAAACTTGCTAGGCTTTCTTCATTAGAGCCTTGCCATTTAAGCTATCAGCGTCATTTTGTGAGGACATCAAACATGTGTACACCAGATGCCTGCAACGCAGAGCGGCTCTAAGGACCTGACTCAACTTAACAATAATCTGCGGACAGCGGGTGTGAACCTGAGCTGGGCCAACACCTCATCAGACTGCATGGCTAATTGATTTCAAAATTAGAGTTGGTATTTCTGAACAATAATCTTAAAAGGCAGCAATAAAATACATCAGAATCCTTTGAGCTAGCCAAGCTTTCATCCAAATGGCTTATTACAAAGAGCTGGCACACCTGAACTTTGGCATAGACAAATAAATCCCAAAACAGTAAATGGAAACCACATTTGGCACTGGAGGTTTGTCAAGAGAAGTTTGTAGTCATCAGGAAACAAGATTTTGGATTTTTTTTCCTTAGTGGCAGGAAGTAATTCACTGGATGTATTTTATTCCAACTGCTGTGATTTATGCAATGAAAATATAGGTAGTGTTGAGGAGAATGCTCTTTTTAAAAATTTTTTTCTTTTTTAACATTTCACAATCTTCAGGATCCCAGAAGCGCTAAAAGCACAGGAAGGGTTACAGTTACCCCAACAGTGATAACTTAATTGCATCTGTCGGCCTCCCTCTTTGAACTTTGAACTGCTGTTTTGTGGCATCATGATCCAAAAGGATTTAGATCTGACTTTTGTGTGGCTACAATAAATTATACCCAAGTATCTGAGCAATGCCTGGAATCTTATCTTCAAGGCAGGATGAGGCATCTCACTCAAGGGATGGTATAAATTTGGAATACAAATCTTTTTGGATGCTAGCATTTCAGATGAGGTAGAAAAGATTGCTTTTTCCTTTGCAATAGATTGAATTATAAGAAAATTAAGAATAAATAAAGAAAATCATTAATTTCCTTAAACATCTCCTGAAAAAATGGCTCCTCAGAACTGCTTCAAAATGGGACCGAATCAATCTTTGCATTCCGAGGCTGATCTGTGCAGTACCTGAAATCCATTTGCATTCAACATCTCCATTGTTTATAAACAATTTTATACATTTGAATTTGATGACTAAAGATCAGTCTAGAGGCAATTGCAGCTTTCATCATTAATTGGTCTAGGTGAAATGTTACTCACTTCTTGATTACCAGCTTTGTGTTTAAATATTAGTGGTTAAGTTTTACTGTTCTGACAGTCTCGTGTTGAGTTTGTGATAACTGAGATGGTTCTCTTTGTGGTTTTGAATAATTCTGATCTGTACCATTAATATTAATGTTAGTATGGTCTCAAACTTAGCTCAAAATGTGAGTCTTGATGGCATGCATTACATCTTCATAAACAGTCTCAAGATGACTACAGAGTTATTATACATTACTGTGCCAAGGGACATAAGCAGTCTTTTCGCTATGCATCTGACAGATGTAGCAAGCTCAGCTTCAGTCAGTTCAAAATATTGTCTTTTCTTTTGGTTTATGCCTAATTACAACTTTCAGGCATGGCCTGATTCTCATCTCACTTACAATGTGAGTTTCCAGATGTATCCCTGGATTTTCACAGGGTTATTCATAATGAAAAATTGGTCTGTGATATGCCAACTTTCTGATTATCCAGGGCCCAATTCAGTTATACATGTTTAAAACAAGCCTAATTCTATTAGCTGCCAATCTGTAGTGCTGTGAGAGGGTAATCAGACCTTGTAGATTCATCTTACCCTTATGAAAAATTTTGCCACGCACATTATTTTCAATCTTGCCAATATGTAATTGTGTCTCCTGTGGACCAGGCATGTGAGAACACCTTTCAGTCATGTACTGTATTTTAGCCATGATTAATTTAAAAATGTTTTCGGTTGCACAGGTCTGGGGTATTTGGGGCAATTCACATTTTTACCCATTAATTAACTGCAAAAGTTACTCTTCTGACTATTTCAGTCTGGTAAAGTGTGCAGAAATAATGGAGATTTTTTATAAAATACCTCATATTATGGGCAGCTTTTGGTAGAATAACTCAGGCTTCTCACATCCATGCACATATTGACTTAGCATCCAATTACTTAGCCATTAATGCTCATTTAATTGTTTGGTTTTAAAATAAAGTATAAATTAAACTAAACGTGTTGCATGCAAAAAAATACTAATGGGACAGATTCAGACCTCTCTTACTTCTACTCAAATAGCCTTACTTCAGCAAGGGTTGCAGAGGTGCAAACGAGGACAGATTTACCTCTAAATTTTTGCATTGCTCATAATGACACTTTGCATGTGTAGCATAAAATCAAGGACTCGTTTTTGTAGAATTGAGAAAGGGATTGACATTTGTAACTTAATTCCAGCACATGGCTCTTCATGTTTTCCTCCTACTTCTACAAGTATTCATATGTAAAGCAAAAGAATACATCAAAGTGACACAAGCAGCATAACAAGAGTCTGCCTACAAAGTCCTGCGCCAGCTGGTTCTCTTACATGGTTTAGATTAGAGTCCAGAGAGTACTAAGGCTGGACCACCACAGGAGAAAGAGCTAGGGGACACTGCAAGTGTTCCCATGCACAGTAATAGACAAACACCTGGGTCAAATTAATCCAGGCTTATCCACTGTGAAAATTCACAGGGTTTAATGGCTTTCCTTACCTGTGAAGGGGTGGTCTACTTATGGGACTTCTGTATGGAATCTAATGCAGTGGGGCAGATTGCAGATTTTTTTTGTGTTAAAGGTCAAAATCTATGGTAAGAGGTAGACAGGTGGGAGTTAACACGCAACAAACAGAAAAGTATAGCAAAGATAGGAATTCCTCAGTGTTCATTAATTTTCTAGTTTTGAAAAGCAACTGAGATGTTATTATATCAAGTTCCAAGAGAACGCCATATTTATTGGTTGCGAGGAAAAATAGTAAACTACATTCCTCCTGTGTGCTACAGGATTATTTTATTCTAGAGAAAGATGGTACACTTATGATGTTTGTATTTCTGTGGAATTACTTTAAAAGCTTTTCCCCTGTTTATCTCTTAGGCTACTTTATGCGCACTCTGCACTATAAGAAAGTTTTCTATTTTCTCAAAGTTTGATCACTCTCTATCTTCCCTTCATGTCAAAATACGGAGCAGGATTTTCTGTACTTAAGTCTCCTTCAACTAGGATGCAACAGAACTAATGAGGGGGGATATGGACCCACTCATTTGCAAAAAGAGCTTGGCTGTATCACATAGTTTTAAGAATATGCTTCAAATACATCATTAGTCCCATTAGCTGTCATGCATAAAAAGAGGTAATCAGCAGGTTTCCTAGCTCTAATGCTGCAGTTAAAATAGCTTTGGGTTAGGGTTTGTTTGTTTGCTTTATCCATGCATTAGTCTTTGATAACAATGCTACAAACACGACCGTGCTTGTCTTCTATATGGAGATGGATGAACTGGCTTTCTCCGAAACAAGGCCAGGAATTCAGCAAGATAACATGAGGGAAATCAGAAACTAACTGGAATTTTTACAGGGCTTCTTCTACACTGTTAATATCTCCTAAGGTTTTTGTACTGCTAGCTGGAGCAGCTTCCTGGCTTGGTGTTTACATTGCTGAAAAACCAGGGGCTATCCCAATGTTCTCAGCTGTCTCCTCCAACAATATAAAATGTTTTAATGTGGTCCACCATGGCTAACAGAAAGCTGGTTTTGTGTAGTTTTATTGCCTTATCTGTAGTGATAAAGCCACAGTCTTGCTGCTGTAGGAAGCCAGTTGCCTTATCATTACAGGTAAAGGAAAATTCTTTCCAGTAAGTTTGAAGGCTTCTTAAATATTATACTTTGACACTGGAATACCTATTTCTCTGTCAGTAATTAGGACATAAGATTTGGTTTTTGTTTCCAGTTTTAAGTTAGCCCATCAACCTATCAATACAAAAAGTAGAAATGAGGCAAAGGGACAGAACAGTTGTAAAAAAGAGTAATCTCCATTGTTAATTTGGAGGATAGGCAGAAATGGCTAAAAAAATGTGTTAGGCTTTGGAAGAATAAAGACCTGTGGATTGTAAAATAATACTTAATAAAACTCAACCCCCAACTTGAATATTTAAATCTGTAATTGCATATAGAAACACATAATGTCCATCATGATTAATGAATGTATATTTGTCCAGAAACTGACCCCTAAATAGAGCACTAAAGGACCCTGATATGATTGTTGGAGTATAGGAAATTTGTAAGGAAGGAGAATTTTATGATTCCTAGTCAGGGGAGAAGAGAACACTTAGAAAGTCCTACAACCTGACAAGCGCTGCAGACCAATATTAACTACTTGCACCATGGCAGTCAATTGAGGAGATGTGATGGCCCTCTGGGAAGAGAATGGAAGAGCTCTGCAAATGTATAGCTGAAAATATAAGTATGTTGGTTTTTTGCTTGATTTCTAGGCCTTGACCCTTAAAAAGTTACAAATAAAAATCCCGAAGGGATAGGATGAAGATGACATGACAACAGTTGTGGAGAAAAAAAATTTGTAAAACTTGAAATAACATTAAGGAATATGATATATGGGTACAGCACATGAATAAAGCATTACATTGGCCTGGAGTTCTTTCCTTTTTTTAACCAGATGTTGCTTTGCTAAATCATATGGGTAGTTTCAGAATACATAATACACAAGGCACAGACTGTTAAAGGTAATGATGATATAATATTAATCCTTCTGGTACTTCTCCGGTGTGTCTGTTTGGCTCTGCTCACCTTGAGTTCATGCTGATGGGAGTCTAAGAGACATTGAGGAAAGTGAAAGCTGCATCTCTCCCATCAACAACTACCTGTGACACGGAGTGGCCTGACCTCTCAGAACAATGTCAGCAAGCTGCTGGTCCAAAGGAAAGCATACATCTCACAGGAAAACAGTGGCTTGACGAGCTTGCTAATGACTTTTTTCTTGGATCAGAAGGGCAAAATTGTAGTGTAGATACCTACAAATTAATAGTTTGTGTTCTACCAAATATTTCTAGCTACATTAAAATGTCTGTGCTAATTTAAGACATCTGAAGATGCTGATGGCAGTGATGAAACAGGACGAAGAAAGATATTATAGTTTGAAAGTGGAGTAATGTAGAAAGAGACAATAATAAGAACACTGATCTGATGATGTGCAGTAATAAGAACACTTATCTGGTGTGCAGTATGAGGAAAATAACATCAAGAATAAATATGCTGATTAATATGCCTAATTCTAAGCATATTATTTTCAGAATTGATTTAAATTTTCTGGTTACCACTTTATCTCTCTTGTTGTGGAGATCAATCTATGCCATTTTTCTCCTTTTATAGCCTTATTTTTCGTTCTTTGTCCAGCATTATCAAACCATGACACAAATTCAGTTATGATGTTGTGATGCCAAACCTGTGGTCCTGGCAAAATATATCATGCAGGATATCTAGGTAAGTGAATTAAAAAAGCATCTGAGCAGGTATCTGGTGTGTGTCACAGTTCATTCTTCCATAATAAACTATGTTCTTCTTCTCATTCATTTGTCAATCACAGTAACTAAAGGTTATTATGTGCTGTATGTACGTGACACCAGCAATTTGCAAAGTCTGTTGGAAAGAAAATCAGGTTAGAATGACAGAGTGAGAAATTAAGCAGAAGTCTGATGTAATTAGCTATAACAATCAGTGCTCTAATTTCTGATTTATTGTTTCCTGTTTTCCTGCTGCTTTCAGTCCATGCATACTGTATGTGCTTCATATAGGTCAAACAATTGTCTTATCAGTCGTGGCAAACCAAGAGGTCAGAGTTAACAATATTTATTTAAACATGCAGGATGCTTCCCACTGCAATTAGGAAATAACTATTACTAATAGATCTGTGGTGCTGTTTCCTCATTTATAAGACTTTGTAAAGACATAAAGGCGATAGGGAATTCAGATTCAGGCTTTTTCATAAATATTTCTTGCAGATAGATTTACTTGACTAGCAGCATTCTGGTTTGTTTAACTGACCACATGAATCCCACCAAATGACAACCTGACAACAAAATATCATTATGAAATATTTGCATATACATATATCAATTTAATAACAATGGTCATGTGGCATTATGTGATGCCAGATCTCAAAAAATAAAAGGCTATCCAAGTCTTGGTCCCTCTGAAATCAATGAGAGCTTTGCTGCTGACTGTGATAGGATTACGACTTGGCCCTATGAATTTGTTCTGGCTGCCTTTTTCACATTGTACAGAATTCAAGGTCTTTGGATGAGCAATCCCTTTTCATAATCCAAGACTGAGCATAATTTACTCTTACACAGTTCTTGCAATTCCAGTAGGAATTCACATGAGTGCTTGTTTTGATTTGAAATATGCATAGTAAATTGTGCATCTCACATATTTACTGTATGCATTGAACTATTCAGTTAACAGACACATTTTCATAAAAAGTCAGTCTAGGAGAGATACTTAGAGGTCATGTAGTCTGGTGTCCAAAGTATTTCTAAAAATAAACTGGTACTAAAACATTCCTGACAGGCTGGCCTAGTCTATTCTTTAAAAATTCCAGAAACAGAGATCCCACAACCTCCTCATGTAATCTATTCCACTATCTACTCCAGTACTCCTATGGAGATATAATAGCAGAAAAGTTCTAAACTAAATACTCTTGCTGCTGCAAATTAATCCAATTATTTTCCTTTCTATAGCGGACATGGGGAGTAATTTATTCTTTGTAGTAATCTTTTACATAATTATGTCACATTTCTTATTAGTCTTTTTTTTCCCTCTAAAACTATTAATTTTTAGCTCTTGTTCCTTGAAATTCACATTTACTTGATGTCTGATCATCTCTTTTGCTCTGTGCTGAGCCTTGTCCAAATTTGACAGAGCAGTTGCAGAACTTGGTGCTGTATGTACAGCTCTCGTGTTTACAGTTCACATTGTGGTACTTTCTTTATTGAAGTGTTAAGACACCTCTGAGTCATGTGGTACACTATAACGTCCAGATCCTTTTCTGTAGGACTGCTATCTAGGCAAGACATTTCTCAGAGAGTATTTGTGAAGCTGACTGCTCCTACTTAAATATTTTATTTGTCTTGATTGGATTGCTTTCTATTTATTATAGCTCCTTTATCCCATTTGTCTTCCTTATTTTGAATTCTAACCTTGTCCTCAAAAATGCTTGCAACTCCTCCCAGCATGCTATCATATAAGAATTTAATAAACTTACTGCCTGTGGTACTGCCCAGAGCATTAATGAAATGACTGCACAGTATCAGACTCCAGACAGATTTCAGTAGAACTCCAGTTGATACAGCCTTTCAACATAATTGTTTTCCAGTCTCTTCTGCGCCCTTGTTACAGAGGTGTAAGTAAATAAGTTATTTTCCTGTTTGGTTATTTTTTTTTTTTTTCCATTGAGGTCAATATTTATGCAAAGCAGCATCGATTGTTTCGTAAGTGAAGATGCAGTACATTATTTTTGACTGTTACTTTTCCCTGGTTAATCTTTTAAGTACTTAGAAATAGATGCTTTGTTAGTTTTTCAACTGTCTGAAGTCAGGCTAGCTGACATGGTTCATTGGCTCTCCTTTTCCCCACTTTTAGGAATAAGCAGTTTATTTGTCTCTTTTTTTGGTGCACCAGAACCTTGACCTCTGCAGGTTCTCTAATTTCCAATGATTCTAATGATTTCTAATGAGTCTAAGTTTGTTTCACCTTTAGATATCTTTGTGAAGTCCTATGTAACTCACTGCAGATTCAGTTTAATCTTGATGCTTTCAATGTTAATCACAAAATTTGTAATCTCAGATCACTTTTTTTTTTTTTGGTGAACCATGAATCAAAAGAGTATTAAACATTTTGTCCATCTTGGCATTATCTAGTACTGCTGACAGTATTGTTGGCTTTTTATCCCTGTTGACTACCAGGCTAATTTATTGCTTAGAAAATTTATTTTTGTGGAGAGGAGCCACCTGTTCAGAACTTCTGGGCAACATCCATCCATGAGGGCCAGTTCTGAAGTCGTCTCTCCAAGGCCCAGGGCAGTGCTGGAAAAGAGTCATGACTGCAGCATGTAACAGCAGCAAATTTAGGATATGGATAATATAAAAGAATTAGATTCTATGAGGTTCTATAATATTCAGTGACATCTTCTGCCTATAGAGTTGTGTGGCATTACTGAATGTGCATGAGAATGGAGGGAAAAGGAGGGATGACAGTGAAGAACATAAATGTGAATTTGATTGCTTATATAATTTTCAGGAAATGTCACAAAATCCCTTCCCATTTTCCATCCTCCTGACAGCTGAGAGAAGTGTGGAGTTTTTCTCAGGAAACCTTTTCTTTCAGGATGGATACCTGTCCATGGAGCAGTTGTATTTGGTAAATTGCAGCACATGTTCATGAGATTTCTATAGATACCTTGAGTGATGGGGTCTGGATGCCCACCCCCATCCCTGGGTTGAGATGTGAGCCTGAACCTCAGACTGGAGCATGATCTGAGTGTGCACTGGGAAACCTACACCAGGGAAGAGGGAGCTGTTGTGCCTTCCAGCCTGTACAGCGAAGGAGGCAAGGCTCCAAAGCGCGAGAGACTCACAGTTTAGACAGACATATAACAGCAAATTAAAGCAGTGCTTTAGATTCTTTTTTTGCTTTTCTTCTTTAGCTTCTATTCTAATGGGTGCTGTCTTCGAGCATTTCTATTTGCTTCTGACTTTCTACTTGTTTCTGATTTACTGTTACTACTTGGAATGCTTATGATTCTGGAAAATTTACTTATTAGTATTGATGCCTTTTCCTGGTGTTAAAATCAAGAGTCAAACACAGTTAGAAAGGAAAAAGGGATTTTACCTATGTATTTATTTTAAGGATCCTTAGGTGCACTACGTCCAGGTCAAATGCACCTCAATGCACACTGCAGTGCCCACCCCCAAAATATCAGGTGTAACATTATAGTTGTTACTAATTAGCATATCTATCAAAAATTCCCCAATGAGAGGCTTGAATCAGCCCCAGCTCCCCAAGGAACCTTACCCTGGGTGGTTCTATCTTAGTTTACAAAATGTGAGAGGATCTTGGGGTCTGGGGCCCACTATCCCCTACCTATGAAACCTCTAAATGTTGAGTCTCCTAGCTGAACAAACAAGTCCAAGAATGTAGGCAAAAAGCACTAAGAATACAGAAGTTGTAAAAAGGTATAATAGGGGTATAAAAGAAAAGGCAAAAAATCACCATGGCATCAGTATTACCTATTTTTCTTGAATATCAAAGCACATTATGAACAGGAAGAGCCCAATTCATTGCTATTCGCACGTCAAAGTTTGGGTAGAAAGCAACAGCAGAACTGGAACTTGGCTCTCAAACGTGTGTGTGAAGGTGCTGTAGGAAAAAATCACTGTGTTACTCTGCTGGTTATCATTCAAGGATACAGGAAAATATCTTAAAAGTTCTTGGGATCACAAAATAAACCACTGTAAGGGCCAATTTACCACTGAAGAATTTGTATTTCTTGTTTTATAAATTAACATCTTGGCCAAATGTTCAGCTAGCATCAATCATCATAGCTTCCCACAAGCCCATTTATACCACCTTACAGTAGAAGAAGATAGCTGTAGGGTACCATAAAAGCAAAAGACACGCTGATTAAAAGTTTGTGGCTGATAATCATTGCCCAGAATACTAATACTAAATATTAGTTTAATTTTTTACAATTCCAGGAAAATGTGAACCCAACAGCATTATAATCTGCAACCATCCTAATATTTATATCCACCAAACTTTTAGTGGACTAGTTTTTCTACTTTTTTTCCCCTCAAAGTAGTTCATCTTACTTATTTGCTTCAAGATATTGATGCTAATTTTCTTTGTCAGTTAATTCGAGAGTAGAAAATATAACTTGGGCTCGGTCCTCCTTGTTTGATAATTTAATACCAATATTATTTACGTTATTAGTTTTACTGGTAAATCAAGAAGCAAGTTGCCGGAATACAGCTGTGACCCCAGGGCAGGAACTTTCTGCCGGCTGTCACCTTCTGACAGTTTGGGCTGTTAATTACCTCCAACAGTTGGAGCACAAGCACCTCTGTGTCTGCCAGCTGGCAGCCTCTGCCTCGCACTGGCAGCCTGAGATTTAAAACCTGTAACAAAAGGCTGTTATGTAAACAGTTTATTGTATAGTACACAATGGCAGCAGTAGACCCACACTGGGAATCAAAGGTACTCACTGCAATCACGAGTAGCTAGGGCTGGAAAGGGTGCAAGATCCTGCTTGCCTCTTTCCATCAGTCAGCAGACAAAACATGAAGTCCAAAGTGAAACAGCCTGAGCTGAGGCTTCTCAGGCTCTCCATACTGAGATCTAAGTGTCTGAATTGTTGCTGTACTGTTGAACTATATAAATTGCTTTAACATGTGAGAATTAAAGACTTTAATTGCCTGGTGACACACCAGTCACCAGCCCAGAGAAACTGTAAAAATCATCTCTGAGGTTTCCTTCTCAGAAAACAAATGCAGACTTCACAAGTGCATTCTCAGGTCCTCTCATTTAAGGACTCATTCCCTGAAGTGGCACAGATGTCCCCTGGAGATTTAGCTGGTATGTATCTGGGAAAGAGCTCATGATTACACTTCTGAGGGAGCAGTGTCACCATGCTGTGTATAAAACTTGAGCTGCTCAGAAGTGTGAGAAGCAGGTTCCTTATTCCTAATTCATGAAAGGATCTCTTTATAGTCATAAATGGCTCAAAGCGTGCAGCTAAACCAGTGCTGGAGCCAGACAATGGGAAATCCCCCAAAAGTGTCTTGCAATTCAGCTTCTGGAAGTTATTTTATGTCTTTACTTGTCAATTGTTTAAGTTTAGATAACAGAACCACCCTAAGCAAGAGGAAGGTGCCTAAACCCCTTTGTTAACTTCAGCTGAGTGGTTAGAGCACTTACAGAGGGGCAGAACTGGATTGCCATCCATCCCAAACCTGGGAAGATTCAAGCCCCCATCTCATTTGTCTGGAGAGTAAACTGAATATTTCCAGGTGAGCTTGGGTCACCAGAGATCCAGCATTGCAGAACTGATGAAAACAAACAAGAGCAAGCTCGTTTGGACAAGGATGAGCTATGGACCAGGATGAGACATCCGTGCCTGGCAGGGAGGTGTTCCAGATCACACCCTTATGCTCTGTAATGTTCAAGTATTTTATGTGCTGGCTGCTTGGTGTAATAAGCACAGTGTTTCTGTAACAGAAATTTGTGTAATTTTAAAGACCTGAGGTAACAACAAAATAATGAGTTATCTCTCAACTTCCGATTGTGCGCATCTAAATTTGAAATCGATAAATGTAAGTAAGGAATATTCCCTTCTATTAGGCTTGCATATCCAATATGAGAGTGTTCAGACATCTGTTATCTCTCTATCATGCTTAGATAAAGGACATTAATGCTGATGGCAAGCAAAATCTTCTTGGGGCCTTCAAATGATATCATCAGAACAGAAGAAATAATTCTGTAAGAATCAAGTGGAGCAGTAAGCTTTGCTTTCAGAATTTGAAATAAGTGAAAAAGAAACTTGTAACAAAATTATTTCATGTGAAATTTTTTATGTGATCATTATAGAGCGTCCTTTTTCTCTCTCTTACTAGGTTTTACTCAGAGTCAAAATAAATCAATCATATCTTGATTTAAATATTATTTCTTATTAAATTTATTATAAGAAACGCTGCAGTTTATGTCCTTTGAGACGGCTCCTAGAGAGAAGGAACAACTCTTGGGGAAAAAGGCTTCTATAAACCAGCAATTTTTGCAGTAGAAGTGAACCTGAGCTCCCTTATGTAGATAGAGTTCTCAGAATTTTCAAGTATTTTGTCTACGTCATCTTTTAGACAGACTCGAGTACAGCATTTGCTTTTCAATGTATTTCAGATCAGGCGAGGAACACTCTACCTCCTCCATCCCTTGCAGACAAAGGGAAGTTGGAACTAGCATAAAGCTGTTTAGCAAAAGAGGAGGATAACTACTAGCTTATCAAAAATTAACAATACTAGCCCAAGTACCACCCATCTGGTGTGCTGACTTCCAAATAAGTCTAAGCCTCCCAGACCAGAGAGGTCCACATAATTTTTAAAATGGAAACATCTGGGAATGGCTTTTATATCACTGTGGAACAGGAATTTCATTCCTATACTTGCAATTTGTGTCTTACGGTTATTTCAAAGCTACAAGCTTAATGAGGTTTAATCTCACAATACCCTTTTAGAGCAAATGACAGGGGCAGGATGTACCAAATTGTGATTTTGACTACAATGGAACTTCCCAGTATTTACACCAGTATGAAAAGGAGCAAAGTTCGATCCAGTGACTTCACAAGGGCATAACACTGGGAGGATTCCTAAAATGTGTATGTATTTTAAAATTTGAAATTTAATGTAAAGAAAAAGCAACTTTAAATTGGTGTTTTGCATGATTTATACATATGAAATATTGCTTATAATTTCTCTTTACATCGCTATTGAAGGATGCTTTGAAAAGAATGCACAGAAATTTAACCAATTGCCAATGTAAAGAAAGTCAGCCTTCATCACTGGCAGAGCTAAGGAAACCTCCATTTCTTTGCATTCTCCTCTCTAAAGTAGTGGCAAACCTTTTAACAGTTCCCATTCCTGCAGGCAATTCCCCTCTCATGGTTAACTGCTTCACTGCTGGCCCAGCAGTCACATCTGCCTGTGTTGCCATATCACATTGGTGTTCCCTTGAAGCTGGGGAATTGCCAGCAAGATATACCTGGTATCTATCACCAGCAGTCAAGCTATCAGATAGCTGACTGGAGCAAAGCCATTTTAGAGTTATATTACAAAAATTTTCTATGGTTTTCACAGATCCGAAGCACCCTGACAGTATTGCTTTTTTTTTTTCATTTAAATAGACTTCTACTTTATTAACAGTTAGAATAGAAAATATAAAAAATAAGTCAGCATGGCTCTTCTTGTTATATTTGAAAATATTATTTAAAATATTTTCTAGAAAGGATATTTTTTCAGCAAGTCTCTTGTCTTCTAGGCCTTTTATTTGTAATAATAATTTAAATATAACTTATTTTGCTTAAAGATTTTTGTATTTCCTTAACCTTTCCAAAATATATTTGATTTGATTTCTGCTAAAGCATTTACATGAGAAAACCCTTACTGTTACTTAGGCTGTTTCATTGGAAAAATTCTAAGTATTTTATAATTATTTTTTTCTTTTTCCTAAAATAACCAGATATCACAGTCTATTTCATAGATACAGAGCTGAGTTTTTAAGTTTCAATTGCTTAAGATGTCAAGTTTCCCATTTCCATTCACATAATTTACTTTTCTTTGCGGGTTGTTTTTTTTTACTGATGTCACGCACCCCTCCCCCATTCCCATTTTTTGCCCAGTGTTCCTTTCATGTGGATCTTGGAACAGACGTTATACTTTTGCTATATTCCTGTTTCACACTGACCACTTTATATAGCTAATTTTGTGCCTGTGAATGATCCCACCTAACTCAATTGCTTTGCCCTGCTAATGATGCAGAATCATGAGTGCAGGGAGCCCACGTGTTCCTGGGCACTCAGTGTCAAAGCCCAGCATAATCTGTTGAGTGACAGCCCTGCGGTGCGAATGAGCCTGGTGGTCGGGTGATCCTGTCTGAAGAAGTCATAAAATTCTACGCTTGAGTTTGGAGACGTGGCCTGCGGGAGAGGGATACTTTGTATTGCCCTCTTTTTTAAAAAATGTGATTTCCAGTACCATAGAGCAGAGGGAAATGAAGGAGGGAGAAGTTCAGGAGGAAGAGGCATTGCTCAGGCTTTCTTTGATCTGCTCCAGTTGAAGCTTTTTTGACCCAGGCAGACAGATCAAAGAAAGAAGCCAGAATACAGAGCACTTGAGACATTTCATGACTGTAGAAAATACTGCCCCAAAAGTGCTCCTTTTTTAGTTTGGAAATATGCTTGCCTTACATATAAACTGTTGTGGCACTTATTACTAAAACCAGATGATCACAAACTATTGATTATTTTATATACCTCTGTCAGGAAGGCATTAGCTGTATAGTGCTTCAGATAAAAAACCTGTGACTGGTACATGGAGAGTGCAATAAAACTAACAGAAACAAACGATAACAAATTGCACATCCATTTTATTTCTAAATATGTCTTTGCTTAAAGAGATCCTAATTTCAAATTTTCAGTAATCCAGTGATTAGTAGAAGACTTCCTTTGAACATTAGTAAACCCTAACTCCCTTAATAATTCAGTGAGAGGGAGCAAACAACTGCTGTATTACCCTCTTCAATCTGTGGTACTGAGCTGCCTTTACAGAGTTGAGAGGTACCAGCGAATGAGGACTAAATCCTACTTGCAGTATAAGCTATGTTATGTCTGCTTTATAGCCATAATCGGACCACTTTCTTGCAGTATAAGCTATGTTATGTCTGCTTTATAGCCATAATCGGACCACTTTCTGCCCCAAAGATGCCTCTAACAAGGGCTGACCCTTGTGATTAACTTCCCGTGCTGTGAGCCCTGATTGATCTCCACCGACTCTTCACGGGCGTTGTTGGGTTTTCTCACTGTGCTTGCACATCGAGTCCACGACGTGCCTTCGGCACCAGCCCCAGCAACAACCCCTTTTGCTGAAAAGTCATAATAGCCTTGTTTATGTGGTTTTCTAGCTTTTTTTTCCTCGCTGCAGCTGATGGGCAGCAGCAGAGGGACTGAGTACTGTTTCTTTCTCTGAGACAGAGAGAAGGGTGCCATCTACTGAGGCACTCACATCCCCTCCTGCATCCCACAGGATTTTCACATAAACCTCTCAGTCGCGTGACAACCTGGAAAGCTCATAAGACCAAAATAAATCCATGAATTTGATGAAACTCATTAAAAGACATTTCAGGAAGAGCTGCATTTGTTCAAATTACTAGGTTATTCCATTTGCTGTGTGCTAAGTGAGAATAAGCAGTGTTATGATGAACAGGGACACGATGCAGAAGATCATTTTGGAACATGTATTTTAAAATAACAAAATTCATCATGAAAACCTGCTATTTACATACTTACAGGACGGGATGAATTGAATAGTTATTGTGTAGTCAGTTTCATTGTTAACTCTGAATTTAAACTTTATTTTTATGGAATCTGGAGTTTCTATTAAGCCTTTGTTAAAATCTACTTCGTGCCAATAGTTATACGGCTATTATCATTTTATGGCATGCACGGAACCCCAAACCCATTATTTGAAAATAGATTACAGAGTTATTTCTGCTAATACTTTTATCTGATACTACAAAATCCATGACTGTGATATTTTACGTAGCAAGGGTCACAAATAAACAGCATATTTTTGTCTTGCAGTACCATCTTTGAAAATTGTCTTCTAGTATTTCAGTCAGTAAGTTTGTTTCAAAAGCCAGATCTGTATTTTGCAGAACAGACTCGTTTCATTATCTGTTGGTATCTGCCTTCTTTAATGAGAAAATGGCACTGAAGACACCAGAGAGACAGGGCAAATACCTTCATATGTGACTGTGAGTAAATCACCATCTGTGTGTAAGCCCAACACATGCTTTCTGTTCATAATCCACAGGGGAGTGTACTAATCATGCATTTTTACTGCAGCTCTGTGTATCCAAACATTTGACCAGGTAAAATTATTGGAGATGTCAGGGTAAAAGATATATTTGCTGTTCTTACTTTCACCTCATCTTAGAACATAAAACCCTGTAAATAAAAGCTAATCCTGGCAAATCATGTAGAAAAAGTCAAAATCAAGTTGTCAAAGCAATAAACAGTCCAATACAGCTGACAGGTCTCTTTGTTACAAAATAATATACACGTCAGCTGTAAAAAAGATAGGCTGAGACCTAAATGTACTGGTTTTGAAACAAGTATGAAAACTTGTTCTTGGAAACCTATACAACTGAGCCATGATAAAGTGCAAAAGAAATTTTTTTGGTTTTTTCCACCTAAACATTTCTCATCAGCCTACCGTGATCTAAGAATTTATTGCAGTCTGATAGCAAAACAGAGAGGAGCATCAGCAATTATTTGTACTGGCTTTGGGGCTTTTTGAAATTTTATCAGTGAATGACAATTGCGATTGAAAACACTTCATGTTGGTGCTGTTTGTGCCTTTTCCATCCTTATCACCAGATTACGAAATAAATGATAGAATAAAAATAGATAAAAATACATTTTCAAGTGCAGATGTAAATGTTATGAGTGTTTGGTATAAAGAAGTATTTATGGCATATCAAATTGTTCTCCTATGTTTTTGGATAGATTTTACAATCAACAGGTTAAGTTAACAGAAGCTGTGAATTATATCTGAAAGGTATTTATAAACAACAGTTGAATTTATGCATGCAGGAAAATATTGAGAAGTTTGAATAACACTGTCACCAGGTCTACAGTCTTCCTCCTCCCACTTACTATTATTTTCAAGATAGATAAATCTGTAACCAGGTATATGAGTAATATTGATCTAAGCTTCCAAATAAAACAGAGCACCGCATCTGTTATTCCAGAGGCCACACACTTGTAAAAGTACTTTTCTTCTTAGGTTTCTGATCTTCCTAGAGTGTTGTCATTTCTTTAATGCAGCTGAACAAGGTTCAAAATGTTTAAAGCCAAGTTCATGTTTCTGATAGATTCTGCAATTTAATTTAGAAGCAGTATGGCTTAAGTGTTTCTTGGGGTTTGATATTATTACCTATAACTTTGCCATAGGTGATTGAACACTGTATTCGGAAAAAGCATTGAAGAAATAAGAATTGAGCATACCTGTTAACAATTTAGGTGGGTGCTTTTTCTTTTTCATGTTTACTTTTCTATTATTGTAATTTACGGATTATCTGAGCTCACAGAAGCGCTGTTGTGACAGTCTCTGGACAGATACACAACAAAAGGCAGTACCTATTCAATGCACCTCGTAATGATTTATTGCCTTTCTTTTTTCATTTTTTTAATGTCATCTGCCCCAAAACTGTGAAGAATCATCACAGATTTAATGGAGTCTATCTGGGCTACTTCTAAAAAATGATGCCAAGATACAATAGTTTGACCACTATCAAATGATATTTTTAATAAGTTGCTATAAATTTGTTGATAAGCAGAAAATAATCAAGAAAATATTGCCTTCACATTTCCTAGATAAATGTGAGCAATATGCCTGTGAACTTTGAAACCTATTGCACACATGGAGTGCTATGAATCATGAACTACAGTATTTTAACTCCAGCTTTTATATTCAGTCATTGTTTGGCTTGAACACAGAGTTGAGGCACTCCATACTTTACTTTTTGTATATTTAAGAAAAGGGAGAGACAGCAAGAGCATACTTACCCACCTCCCCTTTTAAGGGATGATCAGTTAATGCTGCTGTAACACTTTAAAGATAGGCTTTCCAGAACTTAAATATGATTAGACATTTATACAGATAATAAAACATTCATACTTACCTAAGATAAGATACAAGGGATTTAAAATACTCAAGCTTCCTGGCATAACTAGCTGGTTGAGATTAAAAGGGAAACTTTTTTCCTACAGGCAGGTTATTACTTAGGGTGTTACTTTTGGTGGTTGTGGGGTAGTTTGCATGTTACTTTGAAGTATCACACACTGTTGGCTGGAACAAGATACAAGTTTAAACAAACTGCTGGCCTCAGCCAGAATGGCAGGGCTTAGTCTCGTGTGTTTCTAGATCCTCGCTGCCTGGTGGAGATGAACCCTCTAGCTTCTGAGTACATCTTGCTGGTGCACAACATACCTGTCTTTGGATATACCACATGGCTAAGGCGTGTCCCACCTCTCCAAGCCCTTAGGTATTTCAGTTTTTTGTATTTGTTGACGAAATTTAAAACCTTGCGGTTCTGATGTGGTTCAGGGGACATAATTGCAATAAGAAAAGCCTTACTAGCTAAAAACTCTCAAAGCAAGCCAAGCTGCTTTGACAGAATTAGAAAGTAATTAAATAATTCCGGTGATAGACTTGGGGTGGGGCCATCCCCACAGACAGAACAAGAGCAGCACACCTGAGTATCGCATAGATACGGATACAAGAATACCACAACGCAAGCTGAGCTATACCTTTACTCTCCTCTAGCCATTGCCCATCCATTCTGGGGGAATAGATGGAACCCCAGCAGATTTTCAGGGAAGACCTTAGGCCACCTTGTGTCACTGACTGTAATGTCTGCGAGTTAGTCATTGCGGTCATCGTGCTGGAATAGGTAAAGCAGAATCTGTCAGAAAGTAGTTTGCTAAGACACAATAAATAGTAAAACTGATGCCAGAATAAAGTCCTTTCTGGGCTATTTTAAGAAAGAGCAAAACCAAAGCAGTATATATAGGCTTACTAAGAAATAAAAACATTCCTCCTTGAGAAAATGCTATTTACATCACTGTGTATTTTAAAATTTTGATTTTTTTATTTTAATTTTGCATCGTTTTTGGAGACAGTTTACATTTTTAAATGCACACAACTGTATGCAGTGCGTGTGTGGTATGTGTGCATGTGTTTGGGCAATAACTAGCTGAAATTCACACATGATTAATTTTTTTAACTTGCTAATCAGACAGCATGTCGCATTTAATTTTTATTCAGTTCATATTTTCTGTTTTACTGCCTCATTATATTTTTGAAGTTCACTGGATATTTCCCTCTCCACCCTTTTCTTCCCTTTTGTTGTATGTTTGTTATATGTATATACACACATATATACACAGAGAGAGGAAAAGAATTGCTCTGGGGAAATCTTGAAACCCTTTTCCTTCCCTAAACAGCAACAAGGGATTTACATTTATAAATAGGGAGCCAGGGGCCAGCAGGCAGAACGCTAACACACAACATCAGTGAAGTTACACAGATAAATTTTTCAGTTCTTTTATCTAGTAAACGTCCTAATGATCAACATCAAAGGCTGAAGTAAGAAGCCGTTCTCTTTTGTGCCAGACTGAGAAAGAGTGGGCTCTTTTACATCTCATTTGGGAGATATGAGGAGCCTTTGAATGGATCATTGCTTTTTATGGGTAGTAATGAGGTGAGAAGTATTCTAGTGTGTGGCACAGGCCTTCATTAAAAGCGTGAAACAGAATGGCTTATGGTTAAAAGGAGTAATTTGTTCTAACATACTTGCTAAATTGTGCTGTAACCATGCCAGGTCACTGGACTACATTTTCCATAGGATTTCCGAATGCATTTGTGTGTAATTATTCTGCCTATGCAGAGTTGAGGGATTTTTCCAATGACTTGTGCTAACTAGCTGACAACACTCATTCCTTTACTGGAAACTTCCCTAAGTATTATATTTTAAAAGGTGTGGAAGAGCCCAGATTCTTTTGTTCAAGCCTCTATTTCCTCAAAAAATTAAGAGAAAGAGCACAGCACAAAAGAAGTGTAACCGATCCACAGTCATGACAAAAAAACAGGGAGCCATCCTCACAGTCTTCCCCTTCAGTCTGACAGGATTTTATCAGAGAGGCCCATGCAAACCAAGGCAACCAAGCTGCTATATACTGCTGTCTCTTAAGCAGCACATTTGAGCAGCCTAGTTTCCCAAAAAACTGCTTAGCCACTTCTCACATCACAGTCGACAAGCGGCGATGGTCGTCACTTTGGAAAATCAGCCACTCGTATTGAGCTGCTGCTGACAAACATGCTAGTAATTATGCAGGAGCACGGATACCACAATGTGCAAATGCTTTTCCAAGTTCTCATTCCTGTCATGCTTGAAAAGACAGGAAGCTTCCACCTGGAGTACAAATTTCTGCTCAGGTAATTTTTCAGAGGACAGAAAGAGGTATAATCCCTGGGAACTACACTCCTGAACAGTGAAGGACTGTAATCATTACACTTGCAAAGGACAAGAGGAGACCTTTTTTCAGAAAAATATTGGTAGCATCCAGAGCTAACTTTTAGGCATTAAACCCAACCAATCTGCTGAGGATTGTGCACCTAATTGGCGGCAGGATACGGAAGAGAATGGAGACTACAGCCTTCCCCTGCTCCAGTCACCACCTCGCACCACCTCTCTGCTCCGTTGTCCCAGCACCAATGGAGAAACTGGTTTTAATCCTTGTCATGCAAAAAATGACAGTTCTGAGTTTTGATGTAACATAGGAGTAACAGCTGATCAGAGGATTTCTCTTCTAAGCTTCTTTAGAAGGAAGTGCTAAGGTATTAAAATAAAAACCACAGAAATTATCAGTTTCAGTTTGTGCCTTGTATAAAAAACAAACAAACAAACAAAACCCCTCCTCAATATGTCATTTTTCTCCTTTTTTTTTCTGTCCCATTTTAGGACAAATATCACTATCTAAAAATAATAAAAATCCTACCAAAATGTTTTTGTTAACTCAAGCCAAGCTTTTGTTTTGAATGCACATTGAAGAAAATTTATGAGATTTCAACTTTTTGCTCTGAGTCAGTCAAGGAAAGTTTGAAATCTCAAAACCGTCTCATTCCTAGCTTTGAACTAAGGGAAGGGACAGGACTGTGCCTGTATGTGTGTGCGCATGTGTCTTTGGCAACAAATAAAATATGAGAGCAGTGCTTAGAGCCATATGCTTCCTCAGAAACTGATAAAAGTCTCATGTGTATATAACTGATGGAGAATTTGTCTCATAACATTAAGACAGCTGAGTTAAGTACAGTTGCTTCTTTAAATCAGCTTACTATTTCTTTCTGTACAAGTCAAGAAAGACTAGTCCATTTTAATCTATTCATATGAATGAAAAAGTAGAGACGTTTGTGAAGAATATGTAAAATCAAGTCCTTTTACCATTTGTCTTCTGAGCAGCAGACACAGAAACCTGAGAAACAGATGAATTACTTTCTCCACATATTTTCTAACCATACTGTGGAACATAGGAGGCTGCAATGTTTAATGTTCATCAGTAAGTGCTGGGGTCATTCTTCATAATCCTATTCACAATACTTTGTTTAAAAATGTTAGTGACAATGATTTAAATTACTTATTTTAATGATGTGAAAAAAACTAGAATAAAGCAGAGAAGTACAGTCTGTTTTAGTTAAACAGCCACTCCCATGAAAGTGATGCATATATATGATTGTGTGTATGTATACATGCAAGTATAATGTATATATATTATTATTATATATGTGTATATATTATTATATAATGTATATACATTACACCGTTTGAACAAGCAACAAAATATAGCCTTAGATTTTCCTATATGTTACGCTGTTTTTCCTAGCTTTTTCAGGCAGAGAGATTAAATGTCAAGAAAAAGATCGGGTAATATGTCAATAGACATCTGGAATTTGTAAGAGTTCAGGCAGTGACTATATTTTCTCCCTGACTGCAAGTGAGGAAACTCATCTGGTTTCTTACAACAATGAGGTGAGCTCAGGTTGTTGTGAAGGTTTTTAAAGGATGGCTCAGACAAATGTCAGCTATTTTTTCATTGGGAAGGTCTGAATGTCCTGACATTGAAAGATCTTTATGCCATATTGATCATGAATGTTAAAGTTAAGTTATCAATAGAGATTGTCAATTATCTTGTATTATGAATCACATTTTTACATATATTTTGGCACTGATGAATTCTCTATGGTTTTAAATAGTGTTTAAAATTAGATCTCTGTTTATCACTGTCATCTTGGAATTTAGGTCTGCAAAGCCAGCTTTTGCCATCTTGCAAACACCATAGAGTTTGTGCTGCAACTACAAAATAAATGCATTTTAAACCAAAACCGACTTGAATATAATGCTACTTGGCTGCCAGTGTTGTCTGATCTTCCCCTTTCTCCAGCTTCATCTCCAGACTGGCATTGTCACCATTTGTTTGAAGGAGTTTATTTTGTGAATAATTGCTGAATTGATAACTGCTTAAAAGGAGGAGAAAATAAAGATGAACAAAATGAAATCACTTGAAACTATTTGGGAAACAGGAAAATGAAAAACTCCATTGAAACGACTACCAGAAGGTAGAATCTTAACCACAGTTTGAAGCTCTGGAGTCAGGTTTACTCATAGAAGATATGAAGAGCTAGATAACGTTGGTCTCAATCCTGCCCGGATCTTCCAGATAATACTGCATTTATTTACTCAGAAATTAAGGTTTTTAATTCTGTAAAGGACTCAGAGATTTTGATAATGGGACTGTAAATGCTGCTATTAATGCCCTCTTTATTAGCAATTATTAAAAAAGCAGTAATACAAGCATTGTAAAAAGAGTAAGCCTTGCTCTGTGCCTCAGTTTCTCTTTACAGCATGTAAATCAGCAGATTTCTGTGTCTGAGCTTCACAGAGTTCAAATGGCTTGGTGTTATTCAAACCCTTTATTCACAGACAGAATCTGAAAGGGTGAAAGTTGTGTGTATAGATAGTTGTTTTGTGCAATAAGGTCATAAATTACTCCAAATCTTTCTTGAATTATCTTGAGTCAAATTATCTTCAATCATTTGTCGAGATATTTCTTGCTTCATGAAACATAGCAGTGATGATAAAAAAAACAAACTCATTAGCAAAAGGGAAAAAGTTTTACTGTGAGACATGTCTCCGTGCTGTTTTCAGGAGCTGGTGTCAAGGTCCCATTATCCCTATTTATGTATAAAGCATCACACAGAGGAGGAACACATATGTGGACTATATTTCTCTCAGACAGTTCCATTACAACCAGAATCCTGCTGCTTTCCTCCTGTTACCTAGTCCTGCTCACAATCCAGAATCAACCTATCATTCAGGAAGAAACTGCAGAAGAGAGGGACTCATCTCCTTCTCATTCCTCTGACAGGACAGGATTTCTAAATTATGTTACTTTTTTTGCCCAGTAGAAGTTCCTCTAGAAGGCAATTGCATTTCTTTAAGGCGACAGATCACATACATTGGTTGAAAGTTTTATTTGCCTTCTTCCAATGTCTCCTGCTTTCAGACACAGGGCAAATCTTCAGCTGGCAGACCAAGCTTTATTCAGGCTTTCCAGGGCTCCTTTTTGGGCTTTGGACCACAATGCTGTGGCATGACACCTTTAGGGAACCACAGCTTTGCCTTGCGTAAAATTCCATGCACTACCAGAATCTTTGATTTACTCTCCCACTTCTCAGAGGCCTGAGTAGGTGCTGAAAAGCTCAGTTTGCCAGTAAAACTGTTTACAGATACAACCAATTTTGTAGGTTTTGGATTAGAAGTTGCATTTCTCACCCTCGTCCCCCATGCAGGTGTGTGGGGTGGATCACACCCAAGCTGAGAGCTGTGCAGGTGTGCAGTTACATTCACTCCTTCAGGCCCTTTTGCTGCATGAGGTGCATTTATGAACCTTAACGACCTGCTGAGACAGGGAGTAGGGAGAAAGGCTAAGGGAACCACAACCAGAATGAGCACATTAGTGCTTTTAACCATAAAAAGGTCACCTCTATCCTAGTACTAAACTTTTCGGAAATTTTAGAACCTTGTTTGGCATATATAAATTCTATTCATCCCTTCTGAAAAAGATGAAAGCCTCTCCTGTAAATAGGACGTTTCTCTATTAAGTTTAGGATTAAACCTAAGCCTGTTGCTGGGCACTCAGAGGTGCCAGAGGCTAGAGCTGGGCAGACAAATGACTTGACCACAGCAACTTCCCTCCCTAGCCTGCCCTGGGGTGAGATCTCAGCTGTTTGAATGGAAGCTGCAGGTCAGGAAGCCTCCCTCAAATGTCTGTGCTTAAAAATACATCTTAAAGCAAACAAACCTTGGTGACTTCACACATAGATAGTGATGAAATTTCACCAGTGTGTTATTCCTCTCCTTAGAACCCCCAAATAGTGAAGTGCAATGAGAAAAATAAGTCATAGAACTAAGTAAAAATGTGAAATGGAAATGTAGCTACAAGAAAAGGAAATAATTCAAAAGGAATCATTTTCCAAAACAATTGTTCAGTTACCAAATGCAAAAAAAAAAGTGAAAGTCAGTGAAAGGGGAAATTACTGCTGCTTTTTTTACCTTTTTTTTTTAGGTCTTTCATATAATTTTATACCAGCGCACTGATCTGACATAGAGCAGAGCCATATAAACGGTTACACTGGCACAGTTGGGCAGGCAATAAATTGGAACTGGGATTGAGAGAGTAAGTAGATGAAACCAGGAAGAACACAAACATCTTTTTCACATTTTGCTGTTGGATTAATTAATTGAGAGTAAATCTGTGCTTTACAGGGGTTTTACTTCCTGTTCTAGGTTTATGCAGATTTCAAAGCACCAGTGCAAAGGAAAACTTCCTGGTAATGGCACTTGGACTGACTGCACCCTATAGCAGTGGGGGACAGTGGGGGTACAGTGCAGAATACTATGAAGAAAATCTTTGACATGCCATACAACATTTTGATCTACTGAAAGTGAGACTCTTGGGTTGCTGCTTAAATTGCCATTTCCCATAAAGGCAGCACTATTCTAATGTGTTTGCTACTATTTTTTCTTTTAAAATGCCTAGAGGAAATTAATTTTTATAAAAATGACAGCTAGGCCTGACCCTCCATCTTTAAGCTCCTACTTGAGCCTTAGAGATCCCGCACATATGGTACAGTATGTTGCAACCAGCTGCTAATTGGACTCCCTGCAAACATGACTATTAAGGTCAACTGAGTCAAATAAAGACAGCTCAAGCTTTAAATCGAAGGGATATATGCCCTTCTGCTGATTGCACACAGCTCCCTTTGCTACTGGTGAGAATAAAATGGATTTATCCAGAAACAATAGGCTCCTAGCCAGCTTTGATATTATTTATAATATTTCTCACATTATTATCCACTTATAAGTGCATTTGGAGTTATACATTAGAAAGTGCAAGGTCCTCTCAGACACTTCAAAACAAAATTACATGTACTTGGATTGTATATCATATAATGCATACTGAATTTGTTCTTAAATTTCTGTCTCACTTCCTTTTAGTACATACAGATAAAAATTGAGAGTAAAATTAGAAAACTAGAAATTGTGATATTTTAAAATGTAATAGAATATTAGGAATCCTATCCCTTCTGTACTGTGAGAACATATTTCAAGCAGTACTGTGTTGATTTTGCTGATGCTGTCATAAACTGATAGAATACTACTTTTAGCAAGCTTAGGGGAGGCAAGACAAAGCTTAGGAGAATCCTACAGCACTGCCTAAAAACAAAAGTCTTCTAATGTATATGAAATCTTGCCAGTGGCCAAATAGTGCGTTTGTGTTTTAGCCTGTTACTTTGTGAACATCCTGCCAACAGAGCGCGAACCTTGCGTCTATCTTAAGCTCGACTATCAAAGTCAACAGAGAACCTCCTGTTGCTCCCAAATATCTGTATTAATAAACTGTGTAAACAAAACTTTTGTGGATACCTCACTAGGTCTGAAGTCCTATGGAACTGTTGCTGATTAAGGAGTCTCTTTACTTAACATTTGTCTTTCACATTTATTTTTCAAAGTATTTCCGTAACAGACCAATGTGACTGAAGTTTCCTGACCCTCTGCCAATCACAATATAACCTTCAAAGGAAAGAGATAACCTCCCACTGAAGTAAGATATGAAGAAATGTTCTTCAGAAGAAAGTCCAGTAAAATTCAAATAGGGAGTGCAAAATTGGAACTGGTTTAGAGAGCCAAATACTGAGATTAATTTAACTCTTTAACTAGTTAGTCCCGTAGCAAAGGGGCTGATTTAAATCAGAGTTCTACTTACCCAGCCATGGTGCAGGGAGCAAAAGCAGGGTGAGATAAGCCCTTCTTCGGCAGACACTTTGAAAGACAGTGAGAAGCAAGGATCTTTCAGCTAGGACTGCTCGATGTTTGTCAAATGGGAAGAGCTGAGATAAGCAGGACCTTATTTGCATTATAACTGAGTGAGCAGTGAAGTTTTGGGCCCTTGAGGTATTCTGATACACTGGTATTTGTTTCCATCCCAGATTGTAAAGAAATTTGGAACATCATGTTTTGTGGTTTGCTGGGGTTTTTAGTCTTTTTCTGAATGAACAATTCCTAACGAACACAATTTTAAAAGGATGGATTGTTTTGACTCCATTTGCTTATCAAGCTACGTTGCCTCTTGAGCATGGTAACCTATATGCCTTGTGCCCAAATTCTTCTCATGTCCAGGCTTTCTGGTGGTATGACTTTTCATTTCAGACGTGGATGTACTGTATCTAGATCAAAGGGGTGAGAGAATATTAGAAAGAGTAGCAGGAATTGATGCAGCATTGTCATATATGCTCTCACTCCTGTGAGAGCATATATGACAATGATGAATCTCCATTTATAACCTTCAGAGAAAGATGATAACCTCCCCTGATTCAAGTGACCAAATCAGTGTTCTTTAGAAGGAAATTCAATTAATAGAGGATAAAAATAATTTTTTTATGCCTCACACAATTTTCACTGAAAGGCTAATTTCCACTGAGTACATTTTTTAATCCATGTTTCTCTTCCCTGGACATTTAGCAAACTGACGCTATTTAATTGGTGAGATAGTCAGCTAGCTTCAAGTGCTATAGTCAGTAGTGTTAGCTAAACATCATTAGGGGCTTTGTCTATTTTCAACATTCATTTTTACCTTTTCGTTTGTTTGCTTGTTTTTGTGAATGGCATTTACATAACTCCTTAGAAACGTGACCTTTTGGACTGAAAGTTGAAACTCTTTGTCATTGTTACACGGTGGTCTTTTTTTTTTTTAATTCTGAAGGGAAACAGCTCAGAACTAGACGGTGGATGGTCCTTGCACAAAACATTGACAATGACATATTTTCTGATTTTGAGTAACCGCCAGGAGCCTGTGTGTTCATTTAGAATATGTATCTGCAAATACGGCTCATAGCCTCACTATCTTCTTTGAGTGGAGGAAGATTAGTTAGCCATCCCTGTTAAATGCCACAATAACCCACCATTGTTTTAACCAGCATCAGCCTTGATTTACAGATGTGAAACCAAAGAAGAAACTGCTGCCCTTCTTGCCTAATATTTGGTCTACGTGTCTAAACATAATGCCGTGTTCCTTTTCATGTATCAAATGACGTTTTATTTATATGGGTCCAGTGCTTGCTGAAGTTTGGAGGAGGAAGAATGGAGGGAGCCTGTACAACAAATGACACTTCAGAAGTTAACAGATTATGATCATATAATCATTATTATCTGAATAGTTGTTTTTTCCACTGGTAGTCACATTTTATTTTTCACACTCCTCAATGATTGAATTCACCTAAATTTACCAACTTTGCAGTAAGAAGTTTGTCTTATTCTCTAACAGAATATAACAACACAGATTTAAGTGAGGCAACAAATACACTGTTATGACAAATGTTTAAATTTAATTGTTGTCCTCGAATTTTTTTTCTTGCCCAGCATTCAAGAAGGCTACTTAATATTCTGTTTTGATATTAAACCCAAGGGAATATGCAAGGGGAAAAGAGGAAGAAATTCCAGATTGTATCTTTAAAGCTATGGAATGGTGTAAATTATTACAGTGGTTTCACATTTTCATGGGATCAAGGCAACAACAGTAAGCTCATAAAACAGATACCACTAATTATGCAGAGGAGAAGTCATAAAGTCACTGATGGAAGTATGTTTTATATTCATGAACACATCATTAAAATTTTAAGACACACTATCAAATTCTACATTTTAATACTACACCCAACAGCATTAAACCCTCCCAACAAGAAAATCAGATTGTTTAATGATTGTGTTTGTCACACAGGTTTCATATGTCTGCTGCTTAAGCATATGTAATCTTTTCTGTTCCTGGACAGCTTTTATCACTGGACAATTAAACATATTTTTTTTAATGCAGTTTGAAAACTAGATACAACAAAAAGGAAACAAAATCACCAAAATGTTAGGAATTTTTAATTGCAGAAATATTTAAATTTAGCCAATCACATAAAATCTTTTTATAGTGTTGTCAATTTGTTTTTACTTCTCTTGTATTTTATTTTAATGAAAAAGACATTTTAAAGTAATAGGACAGTGATTTAGGCAGGCTGCAACCTACCACACAAATGTTAGGTATTTCAAAGGAATTTTTAAAGTAAACGTGTCTTTCATGTAGCCATTTAAGTCAAGGGCAAAATATAATAGGAGATATTTCAGGATTGCCTGCTTGGATGACACTCTTGGAAGACCAAGGAGTGTTCTGTATGACTTTCATTGCTGTCATGAAGAGACTGAGGCCACTGTGAAAATACACATATGAAAGGCCCCAAATCCCCTGATATTGAAAGAGGTGCAACAGAGGGCAAATAGATGTATCCTTGTCAAGACATCGATGGCACAAGTGACGCTTTCAAAGGTGGTTCTTGTGATCTACAAGCAAGGGTCCCGGGTTTGGCTTTGGACTAACAGATGAAATAGCTGTGCAGTGGCACTTTCACACATGATGCCCTTGCCCTACCCCAGGTGTGGACACAGAGTCTCACTGCTCTGCTCCCCTTCACTTCACAGTGAGCTGTGTTGCTTTTTACATCTGGGACCTCTAGAAATAACTACCTCTCTAGAAAGGCTGGGCACAGTCAAGGAAATTAAGAGTCAGTCTTTTTTTGCCAGCATTAGTAACTAAAAATTCAAACACTTAATGCTGCATTTAGAGGATTTTTTTTTTTTTAATATTTAACAACAGATCAAAATAGACCCTAAACTGGTCTAGTCCTAGTTAATTACTGTATGACATTCAAGTACCAGCTAACACCATAGCTAAACATTTACCTGACAAAACTCAAGACACAGCTTCAATTATTACTATGAATTTCTTAAAGTGAGTTCTGATAGGACTCAGTGAAGACTTCTGGCTAAAAAAATCAATGGCTAAATGTGGTCTAATATTAGGTCTCTTCTAAACCTTTCTTCCTCCAGAGCCAATATTTGGCCTACACTATCTGCCAGCATCTTTTTAATGAGAAGCACACATCTAAAAGCTCTCACAGCTCTCAAAATTTAGGAGTAAATATTTTTAAATTAAAACCGTATGCTAAGCAGTGCAGATTTGCTGGTGCAGATGTTATTTTTGGCTGATTTTTTTTAACTGATTCCTAACCAACGTACTTCAGCCTATTTTTTCCAAATTTATTAGTAGTATTCTGTATACCACAGCTATAGTGAAAGAAGTTAATAGAGTAATATCTCAAGATATTTTAGGCAGTTTTCTACTTAGCAGCAAAGTCATGGCTAAAATTTTGTGAATAAGATGTATCCTCAGAACACTGTAAGTAGCAGAAGGGGGGAAAAGGGAAAATGTAGACAAAAGTCATTAAACAGAATGGGACAAGAAGGACCATTTTGCATGAAATTCTACACTCTACCTTTCTCAGGAGACACACCATCGTCTGGCATTCAGTTTGTGATTGCTTTATGAAGTTTCTGCAAGTCAGAGTACAGTCATGTCAGCTCTGGGCTTTTTTGTTGATGGTAGTCCCACATTCATTCTAATTATTTAGGATTCCTAACTATTGCTATTTGTACTGTTTATATTCATGCCTGATATCCTCAGTGTCATTCTTCCCTGAAAGAAACTGAAGTCTCTGGTGAAGGTCACAGTTTTCCACACTCTGCTAATTCTTAATTAATTCAGAATTAGTGGATTCTCTGGTTATGAGGCATCCTGTTGTCAGCCTTATTATATTGACCAATGATTCATTAAAGAACGTATCGTAATTTTTCCAAAAGTAGATCTAATTAGTCTTATTCCTTCAAATGTTGGTCATCCTTGGGATCTTGAAACCACACTATTTAGAAAAATAAGCTTGTTTTTTGGTCGTGCATGGAAAAACACGATCATATTTTTTGGATTGCAAATATCAGATCAACTCAGTTAACCACCAGAGTGGAGAGTGCAGTGACAGAAGGCTTGAAGCACAGAGCTGCTGTTCATGCCATTTACAATGATCTGTTCAGGTATTTTTCTTAGATACCAAAATTGCCAATTCTTAGTTCAAGCATGAACAAATCTTCTTTTTTTAGCTCTATTTAAGTAAGGTGAATGGGCTTTTAGTCTGTGTGATTATGCTGTTCTTCCTGTTGTGAGGATTCACTCTGTAAATAAGTATTTTCAATTTGTATACCATATAGGCTTAATATGGCAACAATTTTTAGCCCAAAACTTACTTAGAGAATTGAAATACCAAACAACTGTGATGCTGAATAAAAGAATTCTTTTAAGCAAGCCAAGAACTGTGAAATTTGAGAATCAGAAGCTCCTCAGCCACATACATGAAAAGAAAATAACAGACTAAAATCAATTAATTATACATGAGATTACAAAAGGAGTCTGAACATAGGTTTAGAAAAGCGTCTGGGCACTAAGGATCCAATCCACTAAACATCTAAGAATTATGTATACTGCTATGATAAGTAGTCCCACAACTGCTAGAGAACTGATCAAGGCAGTAAATCGCAAGAGCAGTTTTTGCAGGGTCAGATCTTCTGGCAGAACTGCACAAGGTTTGCAGGTTTCCCATTTTTATGTCTTGAAACATTTTTGTTTGAGGTCTTTCTGTTAAGTTTTGCCAATTGTACCTTAGGCCTACATAAGATACTTCACTGTGTTCGATACTGAAACAATAACTTCCCAAATTTTCAAAATATCTTTAATTGCTAGAAAGCTGTAAAGTAGAAAAGCTAAGTTGTTATGGGTTTCTTATATATTTTTAAATTATTTCCCAAAAATTGTGGATGTTTTGCAGAGTGTCACATTTTTTTGAAAAGAAACAAACCTCAAACCTGCAGGTCATTCATTTTTATTGCCCTCTGGAACAAAACAGAAACATGCAAGCAATGGAAAATGTCAAAACCAACATTCTCATTGACTTGTTAAAAAAGTCCTGATATTTTGGCGAGAAAAGATTCAGGAAAAAACCCCACTTTTGACTGACATGTTTACAGACTGTCATTCCATAACCAGAAGGATATGTATTTAGACCAGATAATTCCCTTTACTAAATCTAATAACGGGCACCTTGCTAGAGACAATGGCTAATCAGTCAGCAAGTAAATCTAGGCCTAATTTATGAGACAAACTTCATTAAGTAAATTTTATATTGTACACTGCACAAAACTATACTCAATAATTGGGATTAATTGCCATCTTCATCAGTTTTAGCAAGGTCAAGGATTAAGCAGGCTTGGAGAATGATCTGACCTTTCACTGCAATTCTGCTTCCACTGAAATTTTTAGCTGTCAAATTCACAATTGTAGGTTTTACAGGAGATTGCCACAAAACAGATTTAGATGCTGCATGGTATTATCCATGCCTCATGTTACCCAGCCATGAAATAGTCAGACATAAAGAAAATAGCTGCTTTGAATGGCAATGTGAAAATAATGTTAAAGTGCAAGTTTTTTCATAGTTTGATCGTTTTTGCTACAGATTAAGAACTAAAGCTGAAAAATCAATCACATTAAAAAGAGAAAAGATAAAACAAGCTTAAATTTTATGTTTATAGATAGAGAAGTTTTAAATATAATATGAATTACTGAAAATTTAATATAAAACATTTTTCTATGGTCTATCATTTCAACTTTTCATGAAAATGCCCCTAAACAAAATATTTTCAGCCAAAAACTTGTCTGGTTTTGGTTATTTGGGAGGGAGGAGGTTGAGGAAGAATTAAGATTTTACAATATGGGTCTAGAAGTGCTCTTCTGCACTTGGTTATGTATATTTAAGACAAGTCTTCCTCCTGGCATGATTTTCAACACAATAAGGGAGCAATGTTGAGAAACTCATGCTATTGCTCTTGACTTAAATTCCCAGAATTGTCAATCTGGCAGCTGTTGCAGTAAAACATTTACATAATTTTTAAATTACAGACAATTATACAAAACTCTTCTCCATCAAAGGATTGGTTTCCTTCCCCACCCTCCCCCTGAAGTCAATAGCAAAATGTCTTTTCTCAGCAGTGGGAAAAACTGCCTTGGTTACACTTCCAGAAGAGCACTGTATGCTTGAAATCGTATTTTTGCTTTTACCTAGTACTATGATATTTGAGAAAGTATGTTAGTAATGGGGATGTTATAAATAGTAGCTATGAAGTCTTTGATGGTAAGCACAGCTCATGCAGAGCATGTATGATGACTATTTATGGAATGCTAAGAAATAAACAGGTGATGATGGCTTTTTGGTTCTGTAAAACTGTAGACTCCCATGGCTTGAGATGACAAGAGTTTTTTCAGGTTAATTATTAATCCTTTTTTTCCTTTTTTTTTTTTTGATGAGAAAAAATCAGCATTTTTTCAAATGAATGAAAATTGTAATTGTCAATCAATGAAACACAGTATGTCTCTTGCCTCCTTCTTCTTGCCGTCATCCCTTCAGCTACACGAGAATTAAAATTTTTTACAACAATTAGCATGAAAGAACACAGGATTGCTCTTATCTGTCACTGGTGCTGTGAGTTTTTTGGCCAAATCACAGACAGACGGACAGACGAATGCGATGTAAGCATGAATGAGCTACCACTGGTTTGATTTCAGATGGCAAGGTAAGTTGTACACTATATACATGTGTACATGTATATAATGTACAAAGTTTATGTGTAAGCCCACATATGCACATGTGTTGTGACTGGTGTTTGGCCAGTAACGTGAGACAAAGAAGCCAGAGAGAGAGAGAACCTGACTGCTTTTTCTGTATTTTACGCAATTATTCACGAAAGTGTTTATCTGTAAAAAGCTAAATCCGAATGCTTTTTCCTTTGCTCAGACAGCTGTTCATATGGAAAGGAAAAAAAAAAAGACAGGAAAACAGACAAACCCAGCAATTTTTCTTTGATTTTACTGCAGGATACATGCTCGGCTGCTCTTCTTGTGATGCCCACAGCGCCGTGGAGCAGTGGACCTTGCCCCTTTTTGTAGTTAACTGGCGAAAAAGACTGCATCTGCTTATTCTCAGACATTAATACAGCTAAAGGAATAAGACATCAGAGGCCTGCAAATAAGAAGGTCTTTTTAAATTTACAAAGCATTTGCTCCTGAATCCACCTCAGCCAGTTTGGGGAAAGCGCTTTTGGCACCAAGTCACCCTTCAGGGAAAGACTGATAATGATCACTAGAGACATACTACGGGCTCCTGCCTCACTCACTTCAAAGGCCTTCTCTCTTAATCAACATTAAATCATCATTTTGCCTTGGATATAGGGACAGCTGTACACAATCTATTTGTTTTAAAACAGATTAGGAATGGGTTCTCTGCCAGAGTATAAGCTGCATGATAAATGTACTTTAAAGCTATAACTAGGAAAAAACATTGCGCCCTTCATTAGTTAGATTCCAGTACTAGCTGAGAACTCACATTGTCCCAGGACTGGATCCTTCTTTGGTTGTTTGGCTGTCCCCAAGAACACTCAGGCAATATGACAAGTCCAAAAAAATCAAGTGTTTGTTGATCTTAGCTGTGTCTTCTGCTGAATTTTCCATGAAAAGCAATAGTCACAGGAAGTAGTATAAGACTGTCTAGATCTTCTTTCTTCTTCCTTTTTTAAATCTCAGAGTTAAAAACCCTATTTAATCCACTGACAGTCTCACAAGGTGACAACGAAGGCTTTTTATTACCCAATTAAATGTTGATGGCCAGATAGTTGTTAAATAATTAAGTAAAGGCCCTAAATTACAGGGGAAAAAATCCCTTCTCTTGATCCATGCTGGAAATATTTTTATATGGTTGCTAAACATCTCACTATAAGCTGTTTTTCTTGCACAATACAAATGCACTGGAATGCGCAAATTTTAAAAGAAAAGTCTAGCAACTAGCCATATTTCCAGAATAGGGCAGTAGGTGCTGGGAAGCAGTGGTTCCTAAAAAAGATTTGGGAGTCAGAATGAGCACACAAAAGAATATAATTCCCAGAAGAACATTGTGATGAAATGAGCTACTCAGTTTTTGTATGTGCAGAGACAATATTGATCATAGAAGACTGAAATTAGTCCTACTTTCCAGTTAAAAAAAAGATATTGAAAATCAAAATATAAGAATACTACAAAGAATATGTCTCATGATGAGAAACTTTTAATGTTCAATCTGCGTTATTTAAAAAAAAACAAACAAAAAACCAACAAAAAGATTAGCAGGCAAAGTGATCATATGACACTAGCTCCTTCACAGAGACAAAACAATGTTTTTAATACTTTGTATATTAGAGAAATGCCAAATAAAGATAAGAAAGTTTAAGCAAAAGTGAGACAAATTCAGATTAAAAATGAGGTCCAGCTTCTAAGAGGGACCAGTAGGAAAATCTGTCAAATGAACTGGTACCTCCTGAAATTGTTTCTTTTCTTGCTGTCCTTAAGCCAAAACCACCCAACTTTTTGGGGGGCTGTATCCTAGCCAAGCATTAGTTGCTTTAATTCAAATTGCACTCTGCTCAGAAGAAGCTGAGTGAAATGCAGCGCCTTTCAAAATTAAGAGTGATATAACTAGACAGGATGATCTAACAGCTCATTTTGAGCTCTACCTTCTCTCAATGACCAATGTCCTTGGTTCAAGTACAGGTGGCACTGCATGGCATTTTCACACATCTACCTTAACCGTGGGCATGAATCACAGGCCTGTGCATGTGAATTTTCGTGACAGTGGATGTTACCAGTCACACAAGCAGAACACATGCAAGGGATTGGGACTGCTGCATCAACTCAGGATGAAAATAATTCCTATCTATTTGTTTGGACACTTTTCTAAAGCCAAGAAAATAAATTATTAAAAACAAAAATTCATGTTTTGTATGTTTTTATGATAAATCACAATTTTGCCTTAAGCATTATTGTCTCTTTAAATATTCAAGACAAAGAATGAATGTCTGTTCTTGATAGTCTTATGACCAAATTCAAAATATTCTACTCTAAAAGAAGTCTAACTGATTAATATTTCTGTCTTTTCATATATATATATATATATATGAAAGAATGTTCTATTTTATGATAAAGGTAATAGGAGATGAAGAAGTTGGCCAGAAAACTGGAACCCTGTGTAGCAAGACAGATACTACCACTGCCTTCAATTTTCACACTGCATTTATCACGTGGTGAATAGGGAGAAAATGAGAAATGCACCCTAAATTCTTTATATAGGTGCTGTCATAAAGAATACTAGCTATCCAGGAAACTACAGCAAGGCATGGGAATAAAGGGAGAAGAAAAGACCAATAGATTAAATTTTAGATAGCAAGCAGTAGAGGGAATCAGCTAAGTGAAGGGAGATGGGGATATAAATGCAGTAAAAACTGGGTAAATTTTTGACAAAAAAAAGATTCAAGATTAAGAGGGGAAAATCCTAGTACATGGAGCAGAAGAAAACATACCATGTGTGGAAAAACTGCATCCTCTCTAGAAAAGGGCTTTACTCACTAGAGCAGAGAGGGAGCATCACACTGAATGAAGAGAGGCCTGTTCCTGTCCTGCCAGAGAACCTATTTTTCAGTGGGTGAGAATGCTCCAGACGATCTAGCTAGTGAGCAGGATGCAAGGAAGGAAAAGCCATATAAAATGAATCCTATGCATTTGAAAAACAACAGAATGCAAATCAAGGCAACATAAATTATAGAGAGGGAGTGAAAGTTACTCCAGGGGTTTTATCCCCCTGCCCCCACAGGATACAAGCTATTTCCTTTGAGTTTGCAATAGTAATTTCAAAATGCTACTCCTGGCACTGTCTGAGCCACATGTATTTTCAGCACTTGGCAAGAGGACATATAGAAGACAGAGGTTGTTCCTTTACTTGGGAAAGGGAATTAGGCTTCTTGCACTGTGACAGTAAATAATGCATTTCTCCACTGATGACACCACTGCACAGACAACAGTAAATTTGGCATTTCCTAATTTTTTGCTCCTTGACTTTACTCCCTAAATAATTTTCTTTTTTTCACTGACTAATCATCCACATGGAGTCCATTTTTATTGTGAGCGTGCTCATGGCTAGCTCAGGCACAGGGAGCACGTACAGTCCAAGAATGGACTACATGTGCGTAACACATTTCAAAGAAGTACAGTTCCTGAGAGTTAAATAACTCCTTACTAGTGTGCAATATTGAGTAAATTAAGAGGGGATTGTCTGACCACTGCCAATGCAAATTGCTGATCTTTGATAAAGTACAGCGGATAGACAGGGTTCTGATTTCTCAACAAATGTTCACGACTAAGTAATTCTACAAAATAATTTGAGACAATTAATACTTTGATAGAACGGAAAAGTTATGTCCCTCTGTAAAGTACATCACACTGACTGAAGATTCCAAAATCAATTTCCAACAGTGTCCACCAATATACTATGGTTCTCAGATAACTATAGCCTATGTTACATAAAAATGCTAAATGGTGTTCATAATTAACAGCAATGACAAGGGAAAAGGCTACAGCTTTCATTTATGAAAGCAGTTATAGGACATAGGAACAGCCATACTGGATTGGATCAAAGCCCCTGCCTGTAACAATGACCAGTAGCAGATGTTACAGGAATAAAAGAAAGACATGGCAACCCCTCCTTTTCTGTGCAATCAGACACTGTAAATCTATACAACCAGGCTTTCCTGTGGAAAGGCACATATGCAAGAAGGTAGCAACTGGATGATATTTACCTGTTTATTTACAGAATTCTGTTTTTCAGAATTCTGTTTCTTGCTGTGAAAGATTGCAGCCTCTTTCCAGAAGACAAAAAGAGATTTTATCTATCCCTGATATTTTCTGACCAAATAATAACATCCTCTTCAGAAATGATATGGTATGCTGAATGCCAAGATCGAGCAGAAAAACCAAAGTTTAAATCTGAATTTATTCCTATTATAGCTAGTGGAACAGCTCAGATTGCTGTGTTCGGTGTCAAGGTATAAAACTCACAGACCCAGCTAGATAAATGATCCTTATTAAACAGGCAAACTGCAATTTTGATTTTCGGTTCTATCTAGTATTAAAGGTAAAAGTAACACTCAGTTTGAGGAGGATAATTCACTTCAATTTTGTGTATTTTTAATTACCAAGTGATGTCATTTCTTTCCTGTGGGAAGAGACGTTGGTGTTAGCTACAGTTGAACATAAGAAAAATGTTTCTAGTAGTTTATATATTTCTGGTCTTGCTTTTTCAGTAGCTATAATTTTGAAAAATTGGTAAACTTAAAAGAATTCAGATTGATGGTTTCACTTTCAAGTAGTGACCAATGACCGTCAACATGCAGTATCACATAGCCTGGAAACTCAAATATGTACCTGACAGATACAAATAAGAAAAAGGGAAGAATCTAAATCATGGCTAAACTGTATCTGGTTTGGATCTTGTTGCTCTTTTTAAGATCTGATTAAGAGAATTGGAGCAGGCAGGTTTGCTTATAGGAAGCTATTCTGCAAATTATAATGGGGAGGTTAGAGCCTCAAACTGTCATGAAGTTGCTTGAATTCATTGTTGTATCTGGGCACCAACTTAGAGTCAATGTCAGGACTTGTGTGGAAACAAAGTAAATTGATGTTCATGTCTTTCAGTTTATGTGCCTCCCTAGATGAGAAAGGGTTAAGCATGAGTTAGGGATGCATGTGAAAATACATGGGTGAAGTAGGAAAAAAAATTCTCTTCTAGCTTGAGCCACTCCATCTGTTCCCTTAATTCAGTGGCAGACCTTGATCGGACCCTGGGATCCGCTAGTCCCACACTTCATACAGCTTCTCTCTGTAAATTAAGTTGTTGGCCTGTGTTACTGAGGGTTTAGGAAGGTGAGTGATGACCTTGGTTTGAGTATGTTTGTATAGAAACATGTCACTGCAGGGTGATGTCTTTCCTTCAGGGACATAGGGCCCAATACTAACCATTTGTTAAGAAAATACCAAAGCTAAACATATCCAGTGTATGAAAGGATCCAACACCCTTGCCAAGTGTAACTTACACTCATCTTTGAAACATCAATGTACACAGTATTTTAAAGGTTATTTTTAGCACTTGTCTTTTAAACTGTTTCCCATCTGATGTTAACATCTTGCAACTTTCAAACTAATATGAGTTATTTTTATTATTAAAATGGGAAATGTCTTTAATACAGTGTAGTATGGCAATATGTTTAAAATATATTTTTAAAAGGAGATATAAAATAGTATTTATTCTCAAGAATCAGGACACATAATTCCAGAGAAGTCCCACAATGCTTTCAAGTTCTGTGTTTCTTTATATAGCTAAGATTAAAAGTAAATATTTAATGACAATATAGTTCTCCTTTATTCCCTCTTCCCTGCAGTATTTTCCCAGAATTGATCTATGTTCCCAAGGCCTGATGCATGCATGTTGTTGTTTGGAGAATCAGTTGGGATTATTCAATTGTCTAAGAAAATTCTGTTAAATGACGTGAGTTCTCTTGCAGCACTTATTTTGAAATAACAAGGTAAGGAGTTCAGACAGATCAGTAGTTTTCTTTAGCTTGTGAAGTTCACCAGAAAACATGAAGAGATAAATTCAGGTTAGAACCACAGTTTTCAAGCCAGGAAGTCTTAAACCTGAATTCCTAAATGTGGCTTTAGACTTGAATTTCAGGCATCTGAGTCTGAAAATGTTGACCTTGTTTAATATTCCTATTGAGGACTGATTAATGTACAGCCAGGATGTTTTTCCATACAGCCAGCCTGTAAATGTTACCTTTCTAAAGTTCAGCCTATACTTACTTGGTATATCTTTAAATAATTTATCTTCCTTCCCTACACTTTTAAAATATTTCAGACAGTTTTAGTTTGTGAAACTGTTGTGAAACTGATGATCTGGAGCTAAAGCTTCTCCTGGGTATGACAGGTAGCTGGAGCAGGGGACAGCCTCTGTTTAAACAGAAAAGGATGAAATTTTAGCCCTGTCAGAGTCAGTGGAAGCTTTGCTGCTGGCTTCCACATGGCCTGGATTTTACCCAGGTATCCACCTTTGGTCTCAAGTGATGTAAGTCAAGCACAACTGCACCCAAGACTGTGAGGATGCAAAATGCAAGACTCATATGTGAAGGGAAATCAGGCCAAAACCAGCCAGAAGAACTATGAAAAGCTGGTCAAAGGAAAGTACCTGTATTAAAGGAGGTACATTAAACATATTTTAACATTTTCTCCCTGCAAAATCTTCTCCAAATGTGTGTTTCAGGAAATACAGTCTACCACCATGGGAAACCATTCCTAATGGATATATGATAAAAAATAAATTATAGGAAGTCTGTATATGTGGGATTTTAGCTCTCCCACAATAGCTAAAGAAGTTACCTAAAACTGATGATGGACTATTTCTAGATGTCTTCTTTTGTCCACAGGTAAACAATCTTTTTGTCATATCTGAACTTCTATAAATTCCCAAGTCTTGCTCACTCCAACATAAACAGAAAACCAACACCATATTTTAGTTGTTCTTCTATTGCAACTGTGCCCTTAATTTCATCTATTTAAAGAACTGTATTAGATAGCAATGACAATGTAAAGAATGTGCTCAAGCTCTTTAGCTGAAAATAATCTTTATTTACAATAGGTTTTGGATAATTTTTTTTGGAAGCTGTCATTCTATTACTTTTCACATAAATCAAAGCAGAAAAGAAAAGTATTTGAGAAGAAGTGGGAACTAAAAGTCATATCATTCAAGAAAAGGCGTATGTTTTATTTGGGCCGGCCCTGAAGAACAGAATGAAAGATTGGACAGATATGTGGAGAAATGTTCTGAATGTTTTCTGGGTGAGAAAACACTTTTAATTTAATAAATTAATAAACTTTTAAATAAACAGAATAAAATGTTAAGAGCCTTTTGTTTTATACTGAGCAAAAAGAAGAAAATAAAAAACCCTTTTAAGAGCAGCCAGGATATTATTCCAAGAATAACTTCAAGAGATGCAAAAGCATGGTTAGAGGGCATTTAAGCAAAATGCTCTGCAGGAGTTGGGAGAAAACTACCTGTACACCCCTCCTTCTAGAATGCAGCTCCATTTTGTGACAACTCTCAGACTCTAATGGAAAGAAACCAAAACCTTTAAAATCCTCTTAACAGCAAAGAGGTCTCTAAAATTAATTTTTTCTGTCAGGAAGAGAAGGGTCTTCTGAAATCCGTAGTGCTGCCAGCCAACCTCCAGAGGTGTGTGCTGGAGCTGGTTATCAGCTTGATCTTAGCTTTAACTAACATGATGGTCTGTGAGCTGCAGCAGTGGATAAGGTGGACTCTGCTCTGGGAAAGGTTTGCTTCCAAGCAGAGAAGCAGGTGGGTGGGTGGTCACCTCTGAAACTGCCTTAGCTTGTGGCATCTAAAGTTATAGACTGGGGATTTCGCTCTACTGAGCTGGTCAGAGCTCAGATTTCCTTCTCTATCCTACCTCCTGTGGGCTGTTTCTCTTTAACAGAAGGTTTTTTTAGCTTTTCTTCTTCAGAGAGAAGACATATACAGAAGTCTCCCACAAGTTAGAAAGCTCCTCACCATTTGGGCTAGCGGAAAATGCCATAACCCAGCTAAAAATTGAAAACATCAGACGTTGGAAGATGTGCTGGATCTGCAAACACTTTTCCCATGACAAAACCTCCTGTTTACCAGGGGCTCTTCAAGTACTCAGTCACCATCCCTACCTGCAGAAGGAAGGTACTTCCTCACCTGAGATCACTCCAATTGTCACACAGATGGAGCATCTTTACACGGTAGTTGGAGAACAGCTGCGCCTTCTGCTTCTCTGTTTCTTGCTCTGTTTCCTGCCATTGTTTTTTGCTGCCAGGTCTGAGGAAGAATGAAATCCTACTGGGACAGTGATTAAATATAAAACAATGAAGAACTACTTGAATTTATTTCCCCTAGCCCCTATTTCTCCAAGAGCTCTGGTAGAGAACAAAGTGAATGCAGCAAATGGAATAACAGGCTCTACATTTTGAAGCATTTTGAAAAGTGATGTTAATATAAAAGGTCAGCATTACCTTGCTCCTCTTTTTTCTTTCTTTGAGTTGTGTGAATTTGGCATAATTCTAAGATATTTTTAACAATATGTTAGCTTATCTCAGTTTAACAACCAGAAGTTTCCTTTCAGGGTCAGTTACTTTGTGCTCCCAGACAGAGGAGAGGTTCACGGGCTGAACAAAAGCTGTTTATAGGTGACACTTTAAGTGAATTTACAAGCCTGTTTGAAGACTTCAATGAGTTCTTGTCCACAAGAGCTCCTTGTGTGGCTTGTCATCCACTTGTCAGATATGTGTGTTTTTAAACTGATTGATGCAAATCTGAGAAAATGTTGGTTTCATGGGGTTTTGCTACTCTTTGTCTCTATAAACTATCAGTAAAACAACATTTCTAGAATTCAATTTATTATTATATTCATCACTTGGACTTTGATGAATCATTTTTTGCCTTGGTTAGTACCAGCAGCCCTAGATGCTGTATCTTTCCATAATCACAAGACCTGAGCAACGAGGGGGACTAAACAAAAAAAGCAGTGGCAGGAAGAACATGTAAAAGGTCTTCTTGCATTGTGCCTATTAATGCTAAATGTAGAGGAATACAAGAAAAACGAGTTACACCCTGAACACTTCAGACTTTATTTAAATATTTGGGAAAAAATTGGTGTGCCTGTGTTTACTTCATCCCTTAACCTATTTTTGTTTTTTAAGTAAAGTATGACTTACTCAGTTATGTCACCTTCATATCCTCCCTAGAATTAATTTTTCTGGTAAGGAATAAAAAGTTTATGGCTCTGTACCACTTGCAGACAGAAAAACAATGGTTTCAAATTTTAAACCAGATTTTCTTCAAATGTATTTTTAGTCACATTTTTAAGGGAAACTCTGCAGATGTCAAGCAGTGTGTATTTGCATGTCTGTGAATATATTTCTATTTTACTAAGAGTTTAATTTTGCTTCTCAGTATTCCAAAGCTGTAGGCAGAAATATTAATGAAAAAGATGTATTTCTATGTGAAACAAATGGCATTGTAAACAGAAAACAGGCTGAGCTTTCAAAATCCAGGTTTGGACTCAATTTTTTCAAAAGTTGATAATTTATTTTCCTTTATCCTCTTTTAGGGATTAAATTAATGTGTGAAATTTTGGCACAATTGACACCTGAGCTTGTCACACCATTTTCCCTGACTGGTGTGTTTGGATTTGTGTTCTGATTAACTTGCTCTATAAGAAATTATGTTTCCTGGCAGGCTTTCTGAGTTTTTCCACAGTGCATTTATTTTTTTGGAGACAGTTTTTTTGGGTCTGTTATCACTCATTTAAGAAAACCCTCCAGCAGTGGAGTACCTAAAGAGCAGTTGCTTTTCTGCTCTTTTCCTTTAGAATTGAATTCAAGTTGAATTTTAGTTTTATTACCCTTACCCTCCCCTGTCTGGCAATCCCCTGGAGAAATGCTGGCGTCTGGGGATGTTACCATAGTAATGTAACCCCAAGATCCCACTGCTGCACAGCAAAGGGAGACACAGCAGGGCTGAGTGAGTGAGAGCTGGGGAAGAAAGTGGTTTGGAGGGACAGAAACTGAATCAACCTCCTCTCAATTTCTTTTTCTGTCTTGTGGCACTACATATACAGATTCCACCCCTTCTCCTTGAAACAGGTAGGAAAAAAATGTAGGCTAAATCAAGAGCGCTGGTGGCCATCAGCAAACTGAAAGCAGCACTTGGTCCTGCCCCTGTAGTCCTGGCACTTTGGGGTATCAGTTCCAATGTTCAGCAGCTGAACCACCATGATAATAGCAAGGAGGAGTTCATTGCAGGAGGTTTTGTTGTCCTTACAGAAACAAATCGTGAAAATCGTATAGAAGAGCAACACTAAAGAGATGCTAAAATTGAAAAATCTAGGCTTTGAAAATGGAAACACCAAATTTATATGCTCATATTTTTCTACAGTCTGAACTCCACACTCTTAACTGTGTTATAATGTGTCTGAGCATAAAGATGTGACTTTTAGTTTTGCTAACTCACAAGTTTTGAAAATTACTGCTGTGAAATTTTTAGCACAGTAGTGAGGTCCACATGTACAAACAAGGAACTTTGCAGCACAGAAACCCTTGTGCTAAATTTGAAGCAATGATCTCTTTTTTTAAGATACTTTTTAAAATGTAACTTCAAAACTGTTTTGAAGTCTAATTTTCTTCTTAATTCCCCGGTAAGGGTCACCAAGGTTTTGGAACTTGAGGAAAAAAAAAATAATACAATCAGGATCTAAGCCAATAGTAGTTTAAGTCTGTAAATGCTTTCCGAACTTAGAAAAGTAATAATTTCAGCCATCTGACTTCTGTAGTGATGGCAGAGTGAAAAATTTATTAAGCACAACTGAAATTGTCACAAACTTTTCAATAATGCTGAAATTATAGCTGAAAATATTTTTTCTACTGCATGACATTAAATAATGATCTTGGGAGAAAATATGAAGATAAGTAGGAGAAATTAACATACTACAGTGATAAATCACTTGTTTCCTATTGATCTTACAGCAAATTGTACTGAAATTGTAGGGTGTTTTACCACCAATATGAAATTTAGTTTGCTTCCTTTCGATTTAACACTTTCTTAGTTGAACTTAATAGCTGTCGAATAGCATGAAAAGCGTGAGGAGTAGTTTATTTGAGGGGTTTCTATTGCCACCTAGTGGCTCCCACGCTCTTCCCCAGCCCTGCGCACTACTGTGCACTAGCTCGGGTTCCCAAAAGCTTCTCAGTTGTCAGGAGCAAATGCTTTTGTTAACTGACGGGAGAGAGAGGGCTGCAATTTTTTAAACTTTCTAGACATAACAAAAAGAAAAGCCTGAATTTAAATTTCCTCATTATATGGACTAAAAACCAAATTCTCTGAGTAACTAAGATATCCCCCAGCTGACATAAATTAAGAACCTTACAGTAACTTAGTAATGAACACCACTTTGAAAAAGAGAGGTTTATACAAATGTGCTTTTTGTTGTTGCTGTTGTTCGAAACGGATGATATGGATTTGATGTGATTCAGTCTTGCCTGAGTTTTAATCTCCTGAAGGTCTCCCTGATTTCTGTTGAATTGCTACATTTTTATCTCTGGAGCAAAACCTACTCTTACTCTTATAAAAAGTTCATGTTGGTATGTTGAGATAAACTGTAAAAAATATAAAGTCTTCAATTTTCTTTACTGTCTCTTGATAATGGTAAATATAAAAAATTTTCTGGGCTTTTGCCCTTGCCCACTGTCATCTCAGAGTTAAAACAGAAATGAGTAAGAGTCTCAATACCTCATACTTATGCCACTATGAAGTCTGAAGTTTCACTGAAGCCAGCGGAGGTACTCATGTCTATGGAGGTAAGACTTGCTGTAAATTAAATTAGGTTGAAACCCACAAACCTGAATGAAGTCCAGAAGCTTTTCATTGTACCTGGTCTCATGTGGATAGTATGGTACTGTAATGTAGATTATAATACGTAACACCTGTATGTAAGAGCTCCTTGTATCACAGTTTCACTTCTCCATGAAACATTTTTTCAAAATATGCTTCCTCTTCTGTAAAAAACTTTCCTCTATAAAATTTGCAATTTTTTTCTTTTTATTTTATTTCAGTATAGGCTAAAAAATGTTATTTTATTTCTTGAAAGTTCTATTTTAATGACAAGTAAAAATTGCAGGGATTAATTTTTGCCTTCACTGCTTCAACAGAAATAGTGTGTTCTGAGTGATAACCACTCCTCCTTTTAAAATAAACCACACACTTTTGTCTTGGCAGACACTCAGCTCTAGAAGACTTATCTGCTTGTAAAGTTTTCCTTTGCATACGTGGTCACTCAGTTTAAACACATTTTAAAAGTATGGAGCAAACTACAGAATGGAAAAATGTGTGAAGGCTTTGGTATATATTCTATCTTTACTGTGTGAATATGCAGCTAACTTGCTCTTTTCTGGTGAATGATTCATTCCCCTGGACTTGGTATGTCTTTCAGTCATAAGAACTGCCCATCTGAAACTTTGACTTCCTACAAATGGAGGCTTTTCTGAAAATTTTTAATGCACAAATTGGCTGGGAAAAGGGCTGCTGGGAGCCTGACATGGAACTCGGAGACATGCATTAATTTTCACATTCAGGCACAGCCTTCCTCTGTAACCTTGACCAGTTCACTTAGGCTCAGATTTTCAAGACTTTTAAAACACTTTGAGAGGTACTTTAAAAATACTCTTCTGCCTCAGTAGCCCACCTATAAAATAGCATGCTCCACGGTAGCACTTGTATTCCCTGTCTTGTGCTTGTCTATGGAGGGTATTTAGGAAGAGCAAAGCACATACCTGGCTTTTGACTCTGCAAATCCCTCTGAAAGACTGAAATTTCTTGGAGGTTCAGCCTGTCCTCTCATAAGAGGATCTACCTCAGTTAAGACAAGGAGGCCCTGTACTGGGTTTAGACTTTGAGTCACTGCCACGTTTCAAGCAGTAAAATAGAACAGGAAACCAATGTGAGTGGTCATTCTTCAAACTGAGTGTGGCTTATTCACACTGAAACTTCTAATTGCAGAATGAGCAATTGCAATGATTCTACCCTAAAGAATGAACACAGCTGATGCAAGAGACAGTACACTGCAGTGAGCATATCAGGGCTATCTGCCAATCCTGCACCCATGTTTGCTTGGCAGCTGCAGGACAGTAGCTAAGCTGATGTCCCTAGGAACAGTAGTATCTCCAGCAATTCCTGAGGGAAAGTAGAGCCAGTAAGAACCATCAGTGGGTTGCAATTCCAGTTTTCTTACTTAAATGAGATTGATCTATCTACCTAGATATATGTGTATATACAAAAACATTTGAATCAGGAAAAGGTAGTCAAATCTCCCCGTTCACAGGGAAAATTTTCAGTGTTCTCTTGCATTATTTCTTCAAGTGTTTCAAAGTTCATCACTCCTATAGTAGAAGACCAGTTTAATATTAGATTTTTTGCATCTTGCATCCTTTTTTTTTAATTCTCTCTAGACGCAATTTTTTCTGCTGAATGTCCTACTTATGCTAATGCAATAACCATCTTTGAAGCGCACTTTAAGTGGTTTGTTTGTATCATATTTCAGCCATTTTTCTGAGTAAATTTAAACTCTGGGGTTTTTTTGGTTGGTCGGTTGGTTTTTGGGGATTTTTCTGGGTTTTCTTTAGTTTTTTGGATTTTTTTAAGCGGGAAACAGCTTCCAAATGCAATGGTATTTTTTTCTCAATTAACACAAGAAAAAGACTTTATCAGGTTGTATGTTGAAACTCATCTGTTGTGTTTCAATATGGTGAAAAGTAAAAATACCTTAGTTTTAGGAGTGGTAATAGCCAGCTGAAAAATTTTCCTGGTTAAAGACGGGAGTCAATAGAAATGTGAAGTTATTGCTCCAGCTCAGTCATGTGCTGTGTTTCCCAAGTGCTCTGTGCGGCCAGATTAAACTGTGGTTTACAGGGCTAGGCACTTGTGCCAGGTAACTGCTATTCTGTTCCCACAGAGCAGTCACACTCCAGACAAATGTAAACTTTCCATGTGCAAGCATTGGAATGGCTCTGTTTAAGCTACAGAAGCCTAAGAAAAATTTCTGTAAGGACATAACGTAGAAAAGCTCGACAGCTCACTGATGGGGTGAGAAGGTCACAGGGAAATGCTGGTCACTTGGATGCCTGAGACTGTAAATATCTTTCTGAAACATTATGATGTTTTGTGTGTCTGCAGGGAGTGAGCAAAAAAGAGAATGAGGCATGTGGGAAAATATTGAAAACTCTGAGATACAGAGAAGTAAGTGCTTCTAGTTGCTCTCCAACAGGCTCAGTGATTGATGATGGGTTTTTCTGCATCTCTGGGTTGCAAAGGGTACAGATGCTCAGCATTGCAGCCCTCTGGGGTGAACTCGGGCAAGTTCAGTTGTGCCTCTCTGCACAGCAACATGACTGGGTCCTCTGCAGGTCCTCAGCAGACAACCCCTGGTGCTGTAACCATACCATGTTGTGTTCTGCAAATATTTTCTTAATGGCTTAGGATATTCTGGAAAATGGGAAAGACTATTTTACTTAACACAAATAGACTTGATGATGGACTTTTGCTTTTCTGCTATCATTCTGGAAGTTAAAATTAACTCTATAGCAGCTTCTAAGATGCCTGTGCTACCAATTGGCAGTGTGCAGTTTATCTCTTAGGTAGCTCTGGGGAACACAGTGTTTTTGTAGTTCATTGGGTTCTGCCTGGGATAGTCCCTGCTCAAAAAATATATCAACAGGAAGATGAAGGTCTGTTGCCTCACCATTGTGAGATCTGCTCATTGTCCTTACCATGACCCAGAGAATGGACAAATAAATGTAATCAGGCTTCAGGCCTCCACCACATCTTCTCTCAATACTGATGTAGAAGGACATGAAGTCTCCCATCCAGCAAAGTGCATCATCTGAGCAGGCAGGTGAGTAACCCCTTTCCTCCTTAGTGAGGCAAAGCATGTGCTTAAATCCTATTAAAGCCTGTTGGACTTAAACACATACTTAAAGTTTGGTGGAGTTGAAAGGCAGAGGTGGAAAATGAAATTGAAGAAATGCAACTCTGCCTGCTGGTTTAACAAAGGACTGACTGTAGGCTCGCTGTGTGTGGATTCTAGCTGCAGTGTTTTACTTGCACAAATGTCCTGATACAGACAGCTAGTATCTATTACAGAGGATTGCCATGCTTTGCAAGTAGATTAGGATTTAGTTAGATCCTAATTGCCTTCATTACCCAGATGATTTGCCAAAGTTACATGCTAGGCACAAGAATGTGTTTTTTCTTTCACAAATTTTGGGCCCAGTACAAGTATTTGACAGAGAGAAATTTCAGACTATTCTGATGCTAGCTTGCATTTGGAATGTATATTTTCTGGAAACTCATCTCCAGGTAAATAAACTTTGTTAAAAAAAGCTCTCAAGCACCAAGCTTTAGAAGGAAAGTGAAGTGAAATCCCACACTCAGTGAAGGGATGTGTCATGGATTTGTTTTTTTTAAATAAATATTCTTAGGTTAAAAAAAAAAAAAAAACACAGCAAAAACCCCCGAAACCAACACCATCACTGATTTTTCACTAGTTGATGATTCTGAAACCCACTCTGGGAGCAGCAAGTCAAGCTGCTGGGGTGGGGAAAAAAAGCACCATTGCTATCAGGCCCCCTGGGCTCTGTGCTGCTTTGCTCTCTGATGACACACGGTTCATTTCCTGACCTCTGGAGAGATGACGGGGAAAAAAAAAAGAAAGAAAGCAACTCTTAATGCTAAGGAACGAATATGGAGTTCAACTTGAAATATAGGGAAGAGAGTCTTTCAAAAGTTGTAGCTGTATTTAGCATCAGAGTTCATGAGATCCACATGTCCCATCTTCTTTTTCTACAAATCCCAGAGGGGAAAAAAACCCATTTATTCTGATAGCCTGGAAGGAAAAAAAATGTCTGTTCATCAATTTCCCCTTTTTTTAAGAGATAACCACTGACTCTACCCGTATGTTATCTTTATCCTGAGGCAGCAAATTTATCATAATTTATTCTGGTATATTCTAAATTTACCATGTTGATTACCACTGTATAAACAACGTCTGGCATTTGCCTCAGCCAAAGAATTGAGGCTGGCGCTGATTTGGAGTAGAGATCTGTGGAAGAGCTTCAATTTACTGAAGTGGCTGTAATATCAGTACAAACACCAGAGATAGATAGCTAAGGATATGGTGGTTTTAAAAGGGAAAAAATAAGGATTCTTCTCCTGTGTGATGCTAATGAGCCACTTACTGAAATGTATCTGTTTGGAGAGGGAAGTCCAAATGACACAAGGTTAAAAAACATTAGAAAACTGTCTGCAGGAACAGCTGACTGGCCTCCATCATGGAAAGCTGCTCTTAATTCTTCTTAGGTATCAGTGGTTAAGGTTTAAGAAAATCTTTATGTAATTACTGCATGCAAATACGAGTAACATGAAAGGATTCTCATAAGGTTGGACTGAAACCAGTCCTAATCTCTGGGGACTGAAAAAAAAATTTAAAGGAGGACCAAACAAAAGGGGAGAGACTGTCTTAACTAGAGATAAGTTTCTATTTACAGTGAAAAAAAGAATTATTTGATCAATTGGCCAAACTGCATATTTACTGAAAAATAGCTGACCCCCATGCAACAAAGTAGATGGGGCAAATTTTATGTCTGTTTCCTCATAGAATTACAATGTGTTTCCTTCACAACTCTTCAATCATAATTCTAATTTCCATAGTAAATTATGATATTAAAATCAATTTATGAACCAAACTTTTAAATGACGTGATGGGTTGTTTCATAAAATAGCATATTCAGGATTTAATTTCTTTTTACATCCTTGAAATCGTGTTTGTCTGTTGTCCTGTGCATCATACTTATTCTAGAACACCACTTCGGCATTAAGATCTTGGGTGAACTGCACCTGACTTTAACGAGGTTGAAAAAGCCTTATTGACCTCCCTGGCCAACTCTTCCTCATGGTCTTCTTTCCTTCATGTGAGAAATACTTGGTTCAATGACATATCTTCTCTTGTTACAAAAAAAAACCCCACAACCCCAAAAAACCACTCCCTCCTCCCCCAAAAACCCCAACCAAAAAAACCCCACCCAAAATCAACCAACCAAAAAACCAACCAAAAACCCTATATGAACTTGTCATTTTGGAGTTCTATCTTGTGTGTTGGCTGATTAAAATGAAAAATTAGCTCCTGTTATGTGTGGAGTGTGCACTGTCATGATCTGTGTAAACACGAGAGCTTTTAGGCAAGAAGTGTGTGTACAAGCTTAGCAAATGCTTCTTTGGAAGCAACTTGGAAAGTCTGTCTCTAATATTCTGTGGTTTTGTTTGGAATTTTTTATCTTTGCTTAATACTGTTAAGGAAATTCAGACTTAAACTATGTTTCTGATTTTCTGAGTTAAGCTAGAAAGATAATTTCAAATTGTTTTCCTCCAGCTTGGCACTTTCTACTGTTTCTGCTGTACTCCGCTCTTCTTCCCTTACAGAGTTTTCTTAAATTTAGTATCAAGATAGGATTCATTGCTAAAAAACAGCAAAGAAAATGGCTGAGGTTATTTACAGCAACATTAATAAATGTACTTTCCTCTGTTTTCAAAGACACAGTGCATCTCAATGGGAATGTGGATGATAAATGTAACTTCTACACAAGGATGTGGTGTCAGAAAATTCTGTTTCCCCTTAGATCACAATTGCCCTGAGCTCACGTGTAACTTCGATTACTTCCTAAAGTCATGACATTGGTTGCTTTGTGGATGAAAGTGAATTGAACAAAATCTTGCAAGACTAAATATTAGGATGCATTTTTCATGTCTCAGCACTTAGTTGTGTCATTTCAGCCTCCATTCAGCATCTTTGATTCGTGCTACACACACAGAAGCAACACAGGTGTATCTTCTAAATGAGAACAGTGGGAAAATATGAGGAGCATATATAAATAAAATAAAATTCCTAACAATTTTGAAGTCTCTTTTGTGCCAGTTACCATATGAGTAGCAAACTCAAAGGCTTGGCACAGGTAAGTGTACAAGCATGCATGACCTTTGAGCACATCACCTGACCAGCAATATTTCATGGTTGTCGGTGTGCACTCTGTTTCAACATTTTGCTTTGTTGGGATATATAAAGTATGGTGTCTTTCCACATTAAATCCAAAGAAAGTTACTATTTTTGGTCTTTGCTCTATACAGAACTGTATTCTGATAAGGAGCGTTGTGCATGACACAGCAATAGTATGAAATCTGATTTTTAGGGGATTTTTTCAGTACCAGTCAACCAGGAAATGAGATTATTATAAGAGCAGCTGAAATCGTATTTTCTTCTTTTTTTTTTTTTACTCTGAATTATTTGATGGTGTGCTAAAAGAAAGCCATAAACCGCTATAACTGCAGGCCAATTCAGCCTCCCATCTCTATGCCTATGCAAGGTAGGAAAGAAAACAAGATTTTTAGGACTCCACATCAGTAGTGGGTGACTCCTTGGCCTCCTCTAGCACAGATTTAAACATCTTCATTTGCAGCAGGACAGAAGCCATTTAGGACAGCCAAAGACAGCTGTGGGAGATCTTTATTAATCAGTCTGTGTAATTTTCTAGGCCGGTTTTACCAAAGTCTGTGCAGGAATGGAATGGCTGTGATTATTAGTCTGTGTGTTTGAAGCATGGATAAAAATGGGGGTGCATCTCTGCAAAGGTAGTTATCCAGTCAAATAAAAATTACATTATTTTTGCTCTAAAGCTACAATACTCTGCACCCGGCAGGTATTGCAATGTCTGATATACCACAATATAATGTGATTCTTTTGCCCTTCTTTATTCCTGAATCTTTAACTTGGTTTTCTGTAAAGTCAGCAGGTGTTGTGAAGACTCCTTCTGTCAGTCCTTTTCTGTGTTCTGTTCTGAGTGGTTTCTCTACACTTATAATCCTAAGTACATGTTTACAGGAATTGATTTTAATGGAGCAGTTTGAAATGTTAAATTTCTCTTAATGCCATCACAATCTCCTGGGACTTGAAGACAGAGACTTTTGTTCCTACTTGACACCTTTTGAATAATACTCTCCCTAAATACTGTGTTAACCAAGGAAAAATACAATACCACCTTCTAAATGCCTTGGAGGGCTTTTTGGCTGGAAGACAGAGATTGTCTTTGCTAATGTATTCTTAAAAGCCCAATACTGTGAAATACAGTGTTTTGTTGAGAGTACAGAACTAACACACTTTACGAGGAAAAGAAAGCTGTGCTAATCCATTCTGTGGCACAGGAGTTTCTTCTGTGGTTTTAGCTAAGCCATGTTATTCATAGGTCAATTTGGAAAGCAGTTTGAGATAATTCAGAACATTATGGTTTAAAAAAATATGGGTAAAATAATTGCATATATTTACATTCCATTTAATGTGCTGTCATGTTTCTAGCAATGCCATTAAGAAAAAGCTAAAGTTCTTTCACAAAATATAATATGGCCTAAAAATAAATATAACGTTGTCTTGTAGTTTAGTAAATATTATAAAAAAGTGCTAGCCTTCTACAAAAGGGTGCACTTTTTCTCCGCACAGACTGCAAGCTAGGAGACAGGTTAACAAAGAGAGAAGAGGAGTGCAGTATCAAATTTAAGACATAAAATAGAAATAGTCTCACTGCTTTGGATAAGGCTGCATAATAACATGTTGAGGGACACAGAGATGAGGTAGGAGCCTTTGCTTGCCTGAGGCACAGGAGTTGCTGGGTGAGATGCAAGTGGTGATCGTTGCTGCAGGGCAGAGCATGGCTATTGGCAGCACTGCTCACGCTCCTCTGTGTGCATCGCTCTGGGAGTCCGGGTGAGTTCCTCCGGCCCAACTTTTAATGCAGACTCACCTTTGAGGGATGGCACTGCCTCCTCCCAGGAGTGCACTGGCCAGACTCTCAGCTGTGTGACAATGGCTCAGGAAAGAGACTAATTATTCTGCGGAGTGATTGTGGGTTTATTTTGGTATTGTGTTGGGATTTTTTTCAAGGGCGGATGGGAAGGGCTAGGACCTGAATAGAGAAGCTCTTCGAGAATAACTGAAGCCTTAGCTCAATGCAAAGTGTTGAGGAATGTCTGCCAGAATATATGTTGAATGAAATACACAGCAGAACGTCATATTACATGAAGAACTCCTAAACACATTGTTTAACTTGGAAGCAGAATGGATGTTCAAAGAATGGCTTGCTTTCTTCATACAGTGTACAAGCTCATACATGTTCTTAGGCACTGATGTGAAAACGGTGGAGGTGGTAATATCAGCATTTTGGGGAAGAAGTTGTTACCAGAGTCAAGGAACATTGTCTCTGTTTGTAACTAGAATTATGAGATAAAGAGGTGAGAGAAATGTCACAGCTGTCTCCTAGGAGACTGCTTTACAACATTCCAAAAAGGCATGGAGTTGATTTGGGCAACCAAACACTAACCTAGGTACTTCTAGTATGAATGGAACAGGGAGAAACCTGAAGATGCCATAAATAGAATTGGCAGTCAAACAGCCTACATTTCCTGTGAAAATTGCTCTTTATGTGAATGTTGGTTTCCCCACACCTGTTTTGCATTGCTGACATTTTTTTGGAAGTTTTTCTTTAAATTTGGTTGCTGAAGTTTAATCAGCTGAACTTCTCAACTGATTCAGCAGGGCGGACACAGGTTTTTGAAGGTAAGAGTTTGGTTTCCCATAATAATATAACTGTGTCTGTTTAGTTTCATCCATATATTGCAAGCTGTTTCCACTATGATGAGTCTAAGCATTAAAAAAAAAAAAAAAAAAGGAGAAAAAATTATCTAAGTCTGTTTATATTTTCAGCATTTATTTTAAACAAGGTATTATGATGTCCTTGAATCTAAAGGAAACTTTTGCTGCTTTGACACTGCAAAATGAGATGCTGTAAACTAACTGGATCTTTTCCAGCTCTACCTTATGTGCCTGGGTTGGCCTAGAACCAGATTTTAATGTTACTATTGGGACTACGTTTTCAAAGCAATAAACAATTAAACAGTAGCAATGTGGTGGTGAGTAAATTTCTTTACTCTTAAACTTCAGTTGGCTCAGGTTTCTGTTTCCAGTGATTTTACAAGCAAACACTAAATTCCTTCTTTATTCTTTCCTTGGATGACTTACAACCAAAACAGAGCAGGAAAAGTTTAGTATCATAATTTTATAAAATAAAGTAAGTTTTATTAATGAGTTAATTCTGTGATTCTCTGTCAGTTACATAGAACCAGACTTTTTCAATCAATGGTCTCTCTACTGCTTTCTGTTGATGGAAATATAGGACCAAGACTACATACTATACAAGATCTCACTGAGCTGTAAGTTTAATTAGTTTGATCGCTATGGACTGCAATAGTCATGGAGCAAATAATATAATAATGAATGAGAAGAAAGCTTTGAGGGAATCTTTTTATGGACTATCCAGCACAGACTTTCAAACTCTTGTAGTTGTAGAATAGGAAAAAGTATATGAAAACCTGTCCCCATCCTATAATTTTGTGCATTCTTGGAGACTTACGTTCAAGTGTGTTACACACATTCAACTCAGGTTTTCTCTGTCCTGAAACTCAAATGGAAAGCTCTATGCTTTCCAGCATAATGAAATGTCAAATAGGAGTGTTCTGTGTAGGTGCTCCATGGCGTCTGTGGTGTGCTAAATTTAATGATAACTTAATATCCAGTCAGAATAATGGATGGACTTGTTAATAGAGAGAAGATACCCTTTGGTTAAAATTCCCTAAAGACAAACATAAGAACAAAAAGATAGAAAAGCAAAAGAGCCAGAAAACCAAATATCATTGGGAGGAAAAACCAAACTCAAAAGTCTTATCCTATACTTTGGATACACTGCTTAGTATCAGTGGATATGTTAGATAGTAATGGAGAGAATGCTGGAAATCCTGGGAAGCAGTGACTTTTGTTTGGTTGCTAATTTCTTTGATCTCCACCGGTTTCAGCAGTGGGCCTCCAGACACAGGCAGTGTGTCAGTGGTGCTCCCAAAGCTGCGGTGCACGGATTGCTGCCCTGAGCTGCAGAACGGGCTGAGACTGTGCCTCTACCTCACCAGAGCTCACAGATATAGTTGCTCTGAGGTGTCCTCCCCTAGCTGCAGTGCTTGTGTGACTATTACTCAAGGTATTTTATTTCCTGCTCTAGCCCTTTCTTATGCTTTATCCAGTGCCATGAAGTTGTAGCAAGCTTCATTCTTGCACAGATGAAATAAAGCAATGCACGTCCTTGTAAGCTGAGATCAAGACTGTCCCACAGGTAAAAATGGTGTAAAATAATCCAGGAAGCCCTTTCCTTCCCCACTCCTAAGTAGGCTTTTTTTTGGTGCTGCTTTCCCAGACATTTTTTCAAAGTATTCAACTGTAGTGTCACATTTTAAATCCTTGTGCAGTTGATGTTCTTTCCACTGACTTTAAAGAGCTTTGGATCAGGCCCTAAGTAAATAATGAGAATTTCTTCCACCTTAATTCATGTTTAATTTCCAAACTAAGCAGTTATGTCTTTCATCTTTATTCTTTATATTTTTTCATGACTCTGCTTGTTATTTTAAGGAAGCAGTAATATATACAGCATCTATATACACAGACTGCAATATGTGTATACTGCCTGAAGTACAGTGGATTGTCTTGATGAAGGGATGAATATATAACTGTAAGAAGCCCTTTAGAGTTCATCCAGAATACATAGTTGCTTATTACATTGTAGCCTGGATTCAGTCAAAGGTGTATTTAATAGTAATTTAAGATTTTTCTTTTTTACCAGAGTAAACCATGATAAATGTTTTAGAAAAGATGCATATTCCAGGAGGAAAAAAAACACTCTGTTGGTATCCAGTTTGCTGCTTAAGACTGCAAAAATCAGGAAATGTTAATAGATGTTCAATAGCAAGTTAAAGAATGAAGCCAATTGTCTCATCTACCAACCAACGGAAAGTTGTTCCCAACTGTACATTTTCTAGTGTTCAGTCCCCAAACTAAGTGCTTTCGATTCCATTCCTGTGCACGTGTGCATTTATGCGAGGCCTTTTCAGTACAAAATCACATCACACTAGCGATATTGGCTTCTCCCTTCCACTTGCCAAATTAACTGTTGTCTTTGAATGATATCATCACTGGCATGCTGGCTTTGAGCTGGTTTTGCTATGACATGAAATGCTTTGCATCACGCTGTACATTTTGTCACACACCAGCTTTCATTTTCATTTCTGAGCAGAAGGATAAATATTGCCTTTGGAAAGAGTGGCAGCAGAGGAAAGAAAGAGATGGGAGATTGCTGTGGTTGTCATGCTTCAACAAAGCATCCTGTGAGATGTAGATCTGGATGCACCCTACCACCCCATAAGGATGGAAATTGAGTCCCTCATTTGAAGTAACCTTAGCTGAGACAAGGTTACCTTCACCTTACCTCAGTTGTGTTAGCCTTGAACTTCACAACTGGTAGAAAGGCATCTCCAGAGGGGAATTTGTATTCCAGATGCCTCTCCTCACTGCTAGTGGAGAGGGTAACAGATACCTCAGAACCTGTGTTTAGTTGGTGTTTTGGCAAGGTGAGATTTATTGGAATTTTATGATAGTGTGAGGAGCAAAAAAATTTCAGGGAAAAAAATCGTATCTAGCCATTATCTATGTAAATATGGCCAAGGTATATTCAGGGGACACACAAGAATTTTTAGGTGTTTTCAATTCTGTAGATGAGGGAAACAGCAAAGCATACAAATGCTAGTATTCTCATTCAGGTATTGATTTTATATTCATCATGTCTTATTTTAACTAATATGAAAGACCTGTGGCCTTTTTCCCAGGGGTGTTGAGACTTCAATACTACTGCTGAAACTGTTCAGTGCTGACTTTGAGAACATATGTATACAGTCAAACTTTTCACGGTACTATGTATGTTAAGATTGTCTTACAAATTTATGATTTCTCCTGATGAATTTTTTGTTTCTCTATGAGGATAAAAATACCAGTGATTTCATGGGTCTTAATAGTAAGTTAGCATGAAAATGAATCTGCAAAGTACTCCATTAAACTGGGTGTGAGAGAGGAAGGTGGAAGTTGGTATAAATACATGAAGTTCATAGCTTTGTGTTCAAAGCAGGGCTGGATAACATGCCTCTGTGTAATGGTTAAAGATCCAATAAATGCAGAACACACAAAAAATGCAGTATTATGATTTCACCAAATAATACAGGAATCTTGTTGAAAATCTAATGCAGGATCATAGAATTAAAGCTGGATAAAAGTGCACTTGTATGAGGAGGCGACTGATGTGGGTTGGTCATATGAATTCAGGCAATATTATTGTGGCATTTCTAAAATTAAGCCACCAGTCTCTATATTTTCTAAGTGTCCTCTGGAGCACAAAGGTTATAAAATGTTTTCCCATTTTGCTCAAAATGTTTTGAAGATCTAGCTTTGCTTTTACCTATAATAGTTTGAATGTTTATACTCACGAAAGTAAGGGTGATTTCAAAAGTAGAAGCTGATACACATGACAAGAACCCCACCATTCCTTGGCAACCTTTGGTTATAATTAACCATTTTTTAGTTCTGTCACAGATTCTCTAAATGCATACAATCTAAATGCAGACAATCTTTGTTAATGTTGAAATGTATGACACTGTTATTAACACTCACAGAATATATGTATAGACCTTTGAAATACTTAACTATCCCTGTATTATACTAGGCCAAGAATTCAGAATATGCTGTTTGGGTGTTTTAAATTCCACTTTTGCACAGACAAGGTGCTGAATCTGAGATTTGATATTAATAGGAAATAAACAGCAAAGCCTGTGACAGGAAAGCAACAGAATTTCTCTGAAAATCAACTCCAGCATCCGAGTTCCTTTTGAAAGAGGGTTAGCCCCAGTTCCTCCTCCTTCTGAGGGAGGAGACCTAGGGAGAGAAAACCTCTAACAGAATTCAGATGAGACCTTCATCTCCTTCCAGACTTCCATTTTGAATGAACCGGGCAACCTTATACTGTCCTCTCCCATGCACTACTCTTAACACAAAAAATGTATCTGGTCTGGTGTGGCTCTTGTAAAATTTTGTGACGGAAACTAAGGCAATTGTTTTTTTCTTATTTGCTGGAACAAATGACTAATGGTGTGGACAGGGAAAGTGCCTTGCTCTTCTTTTGCATTCTTGTAGTGCATTTAAGTCTAAGTATTGGCCGTGAGGTAAAGGTGTTTCTTTGTCTAGAGGCACTGTTAAAAACGGATACTGTGTGAAACTACAGCACTTAAGCCAATAAATATAGTATGAACTTGGAAATTATGCAGTTTCTTTAAGGCTGCAGGTTTGAGTGTGATGCCTAAGTTCTTCACTGTAGAAAATGTAGCAATTTATTTTGTTAACTTTAGAAATACCATATCTGCACAGAGAAAAGGTTGAATTACTCCAAAATGTGCATGGAGTGCTTTCCTGAGTGTGGTTTTGGCACGTGATACAGGAAGCAAATATAACACTACTGTTCTGATCGTGTGTCCTGGTGAAGTAAATATAAAGTTTTATAGGCACAGAGTGCCTCAGGAATTGGATCAGAGTTAACAAAATTAAGCTTCAGAAAATTAAACATATGCACTTACAAATAAAGCTTAGAGAACTGTGGATGGTAACGTCTGTGTAAATCCAGACTGTTTTTCACCTCTTTCAGTTTCATTTCCACGCACAGTGTACACAATCAAGCATAGTTGATAACTTGATAGTTACACACATAGCCTGTTAAATTTGCTGGTATAATTTAACTCTCTCATAAACATGAGATTTTTTGTGAAAGTAATTAATGAAAGTGAGATTACGTTTCAGAATCTTAGCTGGTGAAGTGATAAGAAAAAAGCTGCAAGATAAATATGTCAATATAATTCCTGAAGCAGAATAAAAATCTCAACTCTAGCAATGTCAACAAAAACATGTTTCTCTTCAGATTTAATTTCCATGAGAAACTATGCTAAATTAAAACCTTCCAGTGCAGTGTCCTTCCATTTTTTGCATTTTTACTACCTAGAGATCAAACAGTTTGACACAGCAAAAATTCTAGTGAGTTAAGAAGAAATGCTGATTGGTTTGTTGGCTGGTGGCCGGGGGAATGTTATGACCAAGTAATTATGTGTTCTGGACAGATGTATTAACCAGGCTTCGAGCTGGAGCCACTGCATATTATTTTAGTCATAAGACTAGAGGAACTGAATCATTTTCAAAGAGCTGGCTGGCTGACACTGCCTTAGTGATGCCGGTTCCAATGATTCTTTGGCAACGACTTCCAACGCTGCACTTATGACACAGTAAACAAAAACTACATTAAAGGTTTGTTTTTTAATCGTGGAGAAGTTGAACATTTCCACTGAGCTATTTTGCTATTTATCAAGAAGCACTGAAGGTTATTGTACAACTTCCATCCCTGTTTCTCTTACCAAAGAAGGGGAGCTGTTTAGCAAAACTGTTTTAGATCTGGTGATAGTAAAAATACTACAGAATTCAAGGTTTTAATCAATTCATTGACTTCTTATCTCTAAACCTGCTGTGTCATGTTTGTTTATTCACTCACTTTTTGAGGTAAGAATGTTTTTTTTTAATTGGACTGACAAGTAAAATGAAGGGGGCTTTCATTGACAGCCTCAAGTTAAGAGATGGTGAGATTTCTTCTGTTCTGGTAAGTAATAACATTGTTTTGCAAGATTCTGGAGTATTACATTGGCAGGTGAAGAAGAATTTGGAAGGGAAAAGAAATCTGTATTAAATGTAGTCTTTGCTAAAAAAAATGTAATTTTGACATATAAAAAGGGCGTAATGTGTGCATACATTGATATTTAGAATCTTCTAAAAGTGATTTTTGAGACATTTCAGTGAGATTTGTCACCTGATAAACAAGCATTAAGAAGCCATGGAGTTTTGGAGAAAAAGTTGTTTTATTAATTTTTAAGCCGCTTGATTTTTGCAACTACTTTGTAAATGCACATTGCCAAGGTGTAATTAATTTGCAAATACACATTGTACAAGGGTTATTTTTTGGGGGTGGGGATGCTCTGTGTTTTTTGTAGTTCTAATCTGACTTCATCACTGGTTCCTTCCCAAGGACACAACATAGAACAAGAGCAGCCCTTCATAATGAAGCGGGAAAGAGCCTGTTGTTTTGATTTCCCTCTGCAGTGATGGATTATGAATGTAAACTGTTATGTAAGGTCATTTTGAACACTGCCCTGGAGGCACTATGTCAAGGGAAGCATAGCAAACAAGTCAAAGATTCTCTTTCTTGGAATCGCAATGGATTTAAATGAGAAAGGCTCTTTGCTGCCCTCAGATTCTAAGGGCATGGTATGTGACTGGAAAAATATAGATCTGCACCTAGAGCCCTGGCAGCTGGTTATAGGAGGCTTGAGAAGAAGCTTTATTTTTAGGTCTCTTACTTGCTCATTTGACTGTGGTAAATGGCAGACTCTGTGGTCCAGGTTCTCCTTCTGTAAAGCACAGGTGATAAAGTGGTGGGGCTGACGACAGCTACCGTTGTGCTAAATGTCTGAGGCTTGTGGGGGTTGTTTTGGTTTGGAGGATGCTATGAATAAATGAAAGTAAAAAAACACAAGAGAAAGAGTGAGTTATGGTAAAATGTAAAAGTCAGTCAAAAGTCTCCTTTCAGAACTGTGCGGACGTAAATTATCCTTGTCCCTGGTGATTCATGGTGTTTTTTGATGCACATGTTGGAGTGCCTTTTAATTTGTATACCCAGGCCAATTGTGAAGTACCAATTTGGCCTGCAAGTTTGTCTTCCACCCAGCTCCTGTTGTCAAAAGAGGAGTTTGTCTGAAAACTTCCTTCCCATATACCTCAGCTGCCAAAACTCCAGGGTCAGTTTGCTAAGACAGAGAACAAGGGAAAAGTGAGATCCTGTTGAAGTATTTGTTCTTTTTTATTTTCACCAGGGCAGCACAGTGCTTCAGAAAAGCATGTTTCTCTCTGAAAGAGGAAAAGAAAGGGAAAGATACAGTAATTTGGGTCCTGTACAAAGACATATTTTATTGTTCCTTTGTTTTCCTAATAATTTTAATAAACTGTAAATTGTTGGTGGTGCAACATCGAATAGTGCAAATTTCTACATATTTTTTAGCTTGATAGAAACTTAGTGAACAGCAGACAAAGAGATGTTTCTCTAACACAGAACCACTGAAGGGAGACTCAAGGGATACCTTCTGCTTCATTGTAAGTTCAGTAATTAACTTGGTCACTGCTCTGATTTGGATTTTTCAAGAATCTTTTTTGTCCTGGGAAGCTTTGAAAGAAAGCAGATTTTTTTTTTCCTTTTCAGAAACATGAAATGGAATCAGAAATCATATGCTTAATTTTCTACATAAGTCTTCATGCTCTACACATTTGTGTGTATCCATGTATGTGCATCTGCCTGGGTGTGTGCATAAATGATTCAGATGATAACCTGAAAACCATTCAGTGGAAGAAAACAGACAAAAAGCCTCAAGTGGCATCTATAAATTTGTTCCAAATTCCCGATGGATCGAAGCCTGTCCAAGAGAAAGTCTGAAAATGTCTTCAAGATTTGTTTTCTTCAATAGTCCAAACCCAAAGCACCCTAACCTGATTCCTATCTGACTTTCTCCTGACTCTCCTTTTGTATTTGACTGATCTGGAATGGGACCAATAGATCCAACAAGTTGATGTAATGAGAAGCTAAGGGATTGTATATGCATAAATAAAACCCTGCTGTCTAAATTAGGTTAATTTAAATCCTCAGAATATATGTGAGTGCTCAACAGTTATTTATTAATTCCTTATCCACCATGATGAGTTAAAATTGCGAGCTGAGGTCCCTGGCAGATTTATGCAAGTTTCTTCTTTTCCTTAATTGGAAGAATTTGTTGGGGTTTTGTTGTTGTTGTTGGAGTTTTTTGGGGTTGGTTTCTTTTGGTATTTGGCTTTTTTGTTTGGTTGGTTTTGTTTTTGGTTTTTTTTAAGCGTGAAAATAAAACAAATACTTCTGGTTTAACAATGATTTCTTTTCTTGTAGTTACATCTGAAAAGTTAACACTAAAGTGTACAGCCCAGACCCCGAAGTCTCATGAGGCAAATATGTTAATGGTTTATAGATTAAAATAGCTATTATCCCATTTGCTCTGGGAATAAGCTAGAGAGCTAAAAAATGAACAGTGTAATGAATAAATATACTCTAACCTAGACTAAAAGTTGTTTTCTAAAAATGAAAAGTAGAAGATCACGAGACTTTAGGGTGGCAATTTTTAATAAATTGTGCTGACAATTGTGTCAGGCTGCTATAATCCTTGCACTACACTATACATTCTCCTACAAATTTCTGTAAATGGAAATAAACAATGGTACTCAGGGGGCCTGGCTTAGCTTACAAAGAGGAAAATAACCCACTGACAGTACAAATGAAGATCATCTTTTTTCCTTCAGTTAATTTCTTCAAAATGTGTGTATACTACTAGGTCTATGAAAAAAATTGAAATATAGTCTCCATTGGGTATATGGGCATACACAATGGGATGGATAAATGCCCTCAATCATTAGGACCAGAAATCCATGATTTTTGTGATTTTGATTGGTAAATGGTTGACTGGTATAATCCTAGGAGATGAGAACCAACAGCATATTTAGTGAGCATTTACCAAGGAATGACGTTTCATTTCTTCTTCGGTATTTGGAAGTCAGTGGGAGGCAGGAACCACTACCTTGAAAGAAGCTAAATCCTGCTTATCTGCAGGTCGGTGACATCTTTCCTCCTTCAGTCACAGCAGCTTTTGAATCCTGGTTGGCATATAATTTTAGTTAAAAACATTTATTAAAGCAACATTCAATGCTGCTCTTAAAAGCCAAAGCATTTTCATCTCGTTCACAGCATGGAGCTGATGCCAAGTGCCACCTCTGCTTTCCCCACTGTGTTCCCCAGCTGTAATACACGGCTTAGTCTGGTGCTGGGCTGCTACTTTGCTTTTGAGTGATTGGACTAAGGGTGGGGTTTAGGGGCTGATTTGCTTGGCCCCGTTATCTTACAAACTAGATCAATTTTTGGGGTTTTTTTGTACTGGCAAGGCTCCTGATACAGCTATGTTATGGAAAGCAGAGGAAAGCAGAGTATGAATGAAGATATTTTGTTTTGGTTTTGAAACAAAGAAAAAATACAAATTCTGGTGCTTACAGAGTTAGGCATGAGGATGTTTACAGGATAAATTGAGTGGGGACAAAAACAAAAGGAACACTTTCGTCCTTTCTGATTAATAGATGTTTGTACAGCACCATGAAGATGAGAGGCACATTAAGTGTTATTAATTAATATTCTTTCAAGATATTTATAAGACATTTATAATATTTATGTATTTATGACAACAAAAATGTTTCAATATCAAAGCACATTATCCCAGAAAAAATGCCAAGCTTTTGATCTGCTTATACATCACGTCACTGCAAACCTTTTCCTTTCAACCTAGAGTTACATTCAAAAGCAGAAAGATATACAGCTGACGTTTCGAACTGAACGACACTACGATAAACTAGGGTTTCTCTAGAAGATAAAATACATCATAAATCGGTGTAACACTTACCTCATTTTAAATATTACTGTCTCCTTTTATCAGGTAACACTATATAACCTCCCTTTACCTCCTTTCTTCCCATATTTTATTTGGTATATTAATTCTGAACAATGATCACAAGCAGAATTTTTTTTTAATTAAAATCAAATATATGGCCTTAGAGGCTTAGGTTATCTGATAAAAATATTTTAATTAAAAAGATACCAATTCTTTTGGCTCCTTGATGAATTGATAATAATTGAAATGTACAGTGTTAATTTTAACCTGCAGCCAGTTGCTTAAAAAAATAATTCTTACCCTTTTTCAAAGTCAAAAAGAAATAAATAAAATGAAATTCCTTAAGGGGAAGAGGAACCTGGCCCGATGGGCATTTTGTTGCAGATTGTCAAAAAAACCCCAGTATTAGACAGAGCTTATTACATTTACTTATAAAGTTATTTTATTTTATTTTTCTAAGGATAAAGAAATGCTTGTCTGACAACAGTAACCGAGTTGTTTCTACTTTCAAGGCACTCTACCTCTAGGGGAACTTTGCATCTCTTACAAACGTACTTTCTTTACAAAATGCCGACTCCGTCATGATCATTGGGAAACATATTTCACTACAGTGAGGCTTCACCCCTGGGCTTTGCCCGAGGACTGTGCATGTAACAAGGACAGATTTCCCATGGAGAAAACTGTTTGTATGTCGGGAACGCGGTTGTTGTGTCTCAGCCCTGCAATATCCCATTATAGAAATGTGGTTTAAGGAGAGGATAGCAAACAGCATTCTAACACTTCAAGAAAAAAATCAAGATCATGCAAAAAAACAAGAAAGAAAAAGGAAATGTCCACTTTTATATTTTTATTTATTTATACTGTAAGCCACTAGCAGAGCAACTTATTTTTTCAGGTATTTTTAAGAACATTTGGATCAAACTTCTACAGGAAAATTGAAAAGTACAAGCTTCTAAAGATGGATCAGAAGTTTAGGAGAGGCTAATTATTATTATTTTAAATGGATACCCAGTGTAACATGAATTTGAAAGCTGGCACTGAAGCAAAAGTATAGATCATGAGTGACAGCTACTATATAAGATCTTCTATATAAGAAAAGTTGAAAATGCCAGATACAGTGCCTAAGTTACTAAGGAAGTTTTTTTCTTCCTTTTGAGATTGTAGGACTTAATTAGATATTAATTCCAGGTGGGATGTTGCCTGGAATTCTTTCATTTATAATGATTGATTTTTAAGATCTAATCCGTTTTTATAAATCACTGGATGAGCATGACTTCATTCAGAAGAGTGATTTAATTCTATTGTGACTGTTCTGACCTTAAATATTATGCAAACATGGCATAGTAAGTAAAATACTCTTCTAAATAAATAAATAAATAGCATAATTTAAATTTTTTACAGAAATTTCAAGTTTATTTTCTAAGTTTGACAGTGATTATGCAAAATCAACTAACTACAATCAAAATCCACTACATTCAAATAAACTGTCATGCTTTGGTTTGTGTTTTTAATGTATCGGCTTGGGTCGATCAACACATTAAAATAAAACAAAAATAGTAAAAGGCTTGGAAGCAGAGACAATCTGTGTGTGCCACTGAATACCCTGCAGGAGTAAAAACTGTTACTGTGCTACCCCGAAAAGTAGCATCGGCTGTGCACGGGAGCAGACCAACTACCCTGAAAGTGTGTTTGCAAATGTCAGGATATGGAGGGTCACCCCCTCCCTTCAGTGTGCCCTCTGCCTAACCAAACACCTTATTCAGGCAGTTTAATAAGTATTGCAGCTTTCAGAAGTGCAGGACGCTTCCCACTAACGTGAGGGGGAACTGTTGGCCAGACTTCATTAGGGGGGTAAATAAGATCCTGAGAGTTCAACCACAGGCATGCACCTCTAATGATTTTGTTCAGCAGCCTTAACCTTTAACATTTCTTAATTTATGCAAAGTTGATTACTGTCATTCTTTCCAAATATTCCTGGTCAATATCATTCTTGTGAGTTCTGTAAATAGTGTCTAAAAATTTTCTTGTGTATCAGTTTTCGCTTTGCACATGGTTTGCTGTGATCTTGGAGTAGGAAAAGGAGGGATATTTATTTATGCATACTATTTCTTATTTTATATGGTATTTCAGTGAAAGTTTCAGAAGTTTTAATAAGATTTGTATTTTTTTAATATTTCCTGTTTACGGTATGAGAGAGAAGGAAACTTGAGTTGGTAAATCAATGAATTCAGAAACCAGAATTTTAGAAACAGGTAGGTAACTGATTTTAATTCCTTGATATTAAACTAAAAAATATTGGTGTCTGAAGTGGTGTTGCTGTTTTATCATTATTTAATGTTATAACTTGACATTTTGCCTTCCTTATATCTGCCTAATTACCATTAGGTAACCATAATAACAGAATTAAGGAGGCATTCAGGAGAGATATTTTAAATCAACACTAATCCTTGGTGAGTAGTATTCTTTCTTTAAGATAAAATGCATTTGTTATGGACTCCACAAAAAAAGTATATTCAATTGGGGTATTTTCATCCGTTTTAGCTCTGTAGTAGGAAAAAATAAGATCAGTGTAGAAATCTTATCTTCACTAGGTCAGTGTCATGGTTTAGAAACAGGTTTGTGGCAACCAGATAAACAGTGGCTTTTACTTGCCTTTCATCTCATGTCTACAGTGTTTGCTCCCCAAGACAACTTCAATAGGCAATATCAAGAGGTTTGGGCTGCTTAAATGTTGTGTCAGTCAGTCCTTTCTTTTCTTGAGTATAGCTTAAAACAATGCATTTTTTCACTCCTCTGTTTGGATTTTGTTTTCTTTTTGAAGAATCAATCTTTTATTATCTCCCTTCACAGAAGGGCAACATTTGTTTCTTTATTTTTGTATATGAATTTACTACAACAGATAACAGGATATTGCAGTCTTTGTGATGATTTAGAAGCAAGGGGGGGTTCCTTCTTTTTCCTTTTTTTTACGTGCTCTTTCTTTACCTCCTTTGCTTTTGGTTTTGCTCATGTTGGATTGACATGCACATGTGCTGTAGACAGTCTTCTGGCTTGCTCGCGTGCACACACATGTGGTGCCTATACCAACAGGATCCACCAGGAGATCTGCATGCATTCCTGCAACTAAAACTGCTCTCATTTAAAAATAGGGCTTATTGACATGTGTCACTACAGACAAACAAAAGGAAAAAGAAACAACCTCAAATTCAGCATTTCCTGAGAGAGGAATGCTCAAAAGCGATGCTAATATCTCGGACGGAGATCTGGTTTTGTGACTGCTTTTCGCTTCCCGTTTCTCTACAGGAGGAATCCTAGTACTGTGTGGGGTAGTCTTTCAGCTTTGAAAAACACACACACCCTGCAGAGACTGCACCCTGAATACGTGCTTATTGCATATTTTGGTGATAATCAATACGTGTTGTTAAGACAACTTTTGGTTTTCTGATATAGAAGCAGAAATAATCATATAGATCACAGAAAAACAGAATTTCTAAAAAACTGACCTATTCACCAGTTAAAATGGCAGTTGAATAATCTGCTAAAGGAGTGCATTGAAGAGTTTATTCTAGATTTCTGTAAATAATTTTATTGTTCTGAAAAAAAAAAGTCTTAAAAGAAATTCAGAGGAAAATCATGTGAATTCTTTTGAAATAACATTTATAATTTTGATTATGTGTAGAGCAAAAATGAAAACTCAGTGAGTTATGCCTGAGTTCATATTTTGTTCAGAAATTAGCTGTACTAATAAAAGAGTCTTTTTCTTAAGCAGGAATAAAGAAAAACATTTTAATTACCACGAAATTCGACGTGAAGCTTTGCATTTTGTAAGATTCTATAATTTTTTACATAATTTTGCTTCCTCATCAGAAAAAAAAAATATCCGCTTCTGACTGTGCTTTACTGCATAAAGGTATGAAAATCGGTTTAAAAGTTAAATTTACTGCTAAGTGTATTACAAAAGTGAAATGTTAAAACACTGCATTGGTATGTTGGAAGCATTTAATTTTGATAGGCATGATGTATAGCTAGGGAAGTAAATGTACTCAAATTATGCTGTCTTTGAAAGACTAGGTAATTTAAAAGTAGATTATCCAATGAGACCGAAGTAGTAGTTGTCAAATTTTCAGGAAGTAATTAAACAAGCAGAGGGTCTCTCTTTTTTACTGGCTGTTTCTGGGTTGCATAGAGCTTATGAAGAGAGACAAGAAAAATTCAGAGCAGGCTAAACAGCACATCAAACTCCCCTTGAAGAAAGTTTTTTTTTCCCTTAGTGGCTTTCTGAATAAGCTAGGTAATGTTTTGTGGTGTTTTTGGTGCAGGTATCTGGTAAAATGTGTCCTTTGAAAAAGAAAGAGACACCACAGGGAACTTCTTTTTTTTTTAATACTTCTCAATGAAATCTGTGTTACTCCAAAAAACTTCTTTCCCATATGTGGTTTGGGCATTTTTTTGTTTTGTTTTGTTGTTTTGCTTAAGATTTTTGTTTAGATCTCGGCTCTTCTGGTTGACTGCCATCTGGCCCTCTGCATTTTCTTTCCAAAAGTAGGGCTACAATTGCTTGTCTAGCTGCCGTTGGTGCTGCCCGAGGTCTCACACAGCTCCACACCACTCACAGAGCACCTCAGTCCTTCTCTGGGACACACAGCCCCACTTTTGCTCTGCTTCTTCCAGTTTGCGTGCTGTGACATGAAATAGCTGCCCCTGGGTTTCTCAGCAACGTAACCTCAGGCAATGATCTTGGGACTCGGTTTGGCTAAGAAATTTCAGTGCCTGCCCCTCAGGGCAGAAAGCAAGAGTCCAGAGCAAGGATGCAGCTAGATGATAAAGACCCACCCTCTGGCCAGTGTAAACATGGAGGGCAGGGCTGTGTCTTTCATTTTTGCAAATTCTTATGTAACCATTTTAGGAATCAGCCCTCCAGTTTCTAGGTAGTAAGTGCTGTATCAAATCAAGAGGTTTTCTGACTTCAGAAAGATGAGAACAATGAGTGTCCAGCCCTTAAAATGGACACTTATTTTGCTTATTCTCAAACTTTCATCCCTCTTTCTCTGTATATTTCAGTACTGCAGATGCAAGAAGAGAAATCACAATGGTACCAACATAGAAGGTGAGGAAGCAGATCAGATGACTTTGAGAAATAAGCCGTAAAACCCACTCCTGATACTGCAGGAAACCTCCCACAGTGTCCTGTGCCCAGATTTGCCATTGCATCACACACAGTAGAAGGGATCACCTGGGACCATTGACAGGGGCTCAAGGCCAATCTGACCGGCGTCCCAGAAAAATATGAGGGAAACCTAAGTATTTTGGATAGCCAGATTGACACTACAATTACCTACAAGTAGCCACTTCTCTCTTGATTTCTTCCTGAGGCATAAAATTTCTGCTGTGAGTGTTCTGTTGACCTTGCTCTTTTCAGTTGCCCAAAGAGCTAATTCTCACCCACAGTAGCCAGGGCTTCAGCCACTCACTCGCCTAGTGCTAGGACTAGTGTGCAAACTTTCCATATTGGCAATAGAGCCTCAAAGGCTTTCCTCACCTTCTTTTTTTTGCCCTTTCATATGACAGACTAATGCAAGATTTTCTCTCTAAGACATAAGGATTTATATGTGTTTACCTTACCCATTCACTGCTTTAAACTGTGGTGTGTAGACTACTGATTAATGTTGCTAACTACTGAACAACTGCTGTCGTGCTCCATTAGGAAGACTGGAAGTCACCAATGGGATCTCTTGGAGTCTGTAGCTGTCTATGCAGCAAGTAGTCTGATAACATTTCTGCAAGTAAACCTTATAAATTAACTGAAAATTAAATCCACAATTTAATTTTAAAAGTTGAAATGTGAGAAATTGAGTAAGAATAATATTTTTTAAATTTTTTAAACAGTCACCTTAAATGTGTTTAGTTCCACATCTCATGGGTGGGGGTACATCTTTTTCAAAACTAAATTACCTTTTTTTATTATTATTTTATCAGTTTCATATTTCTGTACGAAAGCTTCATTTTCAAAACACTATTTCTGGTAGCTGGAAAATTGAGATAGTAGGAAATTATGACAGTATGACAGTAGAGGAAGGCGCTAGTTATTTTTCTAAAGATTTTCCACAGTCGCAGTTGTAATGGCCCAGAGTAAGCTGAGAGGCCATTGATTTCTGCAGTTGCACCATCTGATTAGCAGTGTGTGCATGACTCTGGATAGCATCGATGACACTAAACAGGCCCTTTTCAACCCAGATATGCACATGAAAGAATATTGCACACCAGTTTTAAAAGACACTTCCGGACTGCATCCACAATGTACAAGAGAAGTATCAGAAAAAGCACTGGTATTTGTTAGAAATATGTATATGTACACATCGAGTTTCAGGACAGATCTGTTAACAGACTGCTTTTTTTTCTTAATGGAAACAGCTGAATGGAACAGGTTGTACTGTCTTTGGAGTTCCCAGCCTGATGGTTTTTGTGGACTGATGCTGGAATCAGTGTCCAGGAAGAGGCTGACTTGTGAAGAGGCTGAATTGTTGCAAACAAATTTGGGACTGGTGGGGAAAGGCTCCCCTTGATACGATAGAGAATGGTACCTGAAAGGTCATGTTTGAGAAGAGAAATGTTTGAGAGTTGCTCTGCACGTGGTAGTAACACTGAAAACTGCAAACTGCAGATCATCAGTGTATTTTCATGTGGAGAACACTATGATGTATAAAATTGGAGTTGCTGATCACAGTTGTTATTACTGTGGGTGAACAATGGATTAACAGAAGGAATAACATTGATTTGTATGTGTTTGCATGAAAGCATATGTCCAGAGCATCCTTTGGTATTATGTACCCTCTGAAGTTAAAGAGCTAAATTCTTCAGAGAAGTGCACTGTGAATAAATTCACAGTTGCAAGGAAAGGGTTCGATCATATTTCTGCATTTGGGGGCTTACTGGGCATTGATTATTAATGCAGAGAGAAAAACTTGTGGTTGTATGTGAGACAACAAAAAGACGTTTTTTGAGATTCGTTTTAGGTCAATTTATCATATTAGGTTGGAATGACAAAGTTTCAGCTTTGTCCCCAAATAATTAAATAAAACTGATTTTGAAGGCCCAGTTTGATCCTATGGCTTGATCCTATGCAGAGAAACGTGTGCAAATACACTTGCCAAGGCACCTCGTTTAAAAGAAAACTCCAAACCACTCTCAACCCTTCTTTTATTACACCCTCTAAAAAGCCCTATTCTTTCTTTCATGCCGCAGCACTCCTCAAGCAGCACAGGATATTTACAGATGGGAGGAAAAAAATGTTATTTCTTTTCACCAGTTTTATTTGCACCTTCCCAGTCTTGTTGCCCGTTTTCCACTGGTGCCGCAGGAGCGGCCCGCTCCCACTCCTCCCCAGAGCCACGGGGAACTGACTCCCTCCCCGCAGCGGGACAGCTCTCCGTGCCCAGTTACTGGGCTTCTCCTAACACTTCTTTCTCTTCCTTTTTGTCTTTCTTTGGATGGGGGAGACGGCCGGGCGAAGGTAAATCTCCCGCCGGCAGGGCCAAGGGGAGCCCCTGAGCTCCCCCCGCTTTCCCCGTGCTCTGGCTTTCCTCTCCCTGAAGCCCTGTGTACACAAAGGGCTGGCTTCTGCCTTTCAATTAAGTAACCGAGATTTATTTACTTTTACTCTTTCTCCCATCCCTACACGTATTTAGTGTCTGTAGCTCCTGTCAGCTTTGGGATTGGATGTTCTTTTGATTTTTTTTTTCTTCCCCCTCCTCCCGATTAAGTTATTTATTTGCATTTCCCCGGAGGCAGTTTTAAATCAAATATCCGTGTAAGGGAGGACTCCATCCAGCCTGACTCCTACACCCAGCAGACAGACGCGTCTCGGCCCCCCCGCCGCTCCGGCCGAGCGCCTGACCTTCGGCTCGGCAGGGCTGGGGCTCCCGCGGCTCTGGGGGTGACCGAGGAGCCCCAGCTGGCTGGGAGGCTTCCTCCCAGCACATCGGAGGGGCTGGCTGAGCTCAGCCTCAGTACGTACTCTCAGGGGAAAAAAACCACCAACAAAAAGCCCCCAACAACAGAAAACACACCAAACCCACCAGGGCGTTGCCGGAGAAGGAAGGTTTCCCTGTGTTTGACGAGCTGAGGCGGGGTTGGGTGACCCAAAGTGTCGGGGACAGCGCTTGGCATCGGCGGGTCCTCCTGGGCTTTCCCGGAGCCCCTTATATGGCGGGGGCGGGGGGGCCCGGCCCGGCTGCGAGGCCGAGCCCCA
>VZTI01003754.1:3552154-3579523 GCA_013397865.1 Struthidea cinerea | reverse complement strand
CCGGCTGCGAGGCCGAGCCCCAGCCGCGGGGAGCGTGTGCGTGGGGGCCGCCGCGGGGTACTCGTGCTTTGTGTCATTCTAGGGGACAGAGGGAGCGGACGAGACGGGGATCTCCGAGAAGACCCCATCCCGCCAGAAGGGAGAGCCATATAGCAACCTTCCCGGCCACGAAAGGTAAATGAGACTTGGTCTCTGTAGGCTGGGGTTGCGTTGTTGTTGTTTGGGACTTTTTGTTTGAACTGGTGGTTTGTTTTGTTGTGGGAGTTTTTCTCTGTGTGTGTGTCTTTGCGATTTTTAAAAAATATGTATATTTTTCATTCTCTCTCTTTTTCCCTCCTCTGGTCGTTTTCTGAACTGCACGGACCTGCCGCGGGAGGCGGCTATTGGCATCCCGGGGAGCGCCGCCGCCCTGTCCCCGCCAGCTATGTGTCCCCGCCGGCGGAGGAACAGCTCGGGGACGCGGAGCGCCCGGCCCCGCCGGCGCTGGCTGCTCCCGCCGGCGGCCCCTCCGCCTGCCGTGCTCCTTCCGCTCGGCCTTGCCCGGCTCCGCGGTCTCTGCTGCCGGCCACCGCGGGCACGTCCCCTTCGAGGCTCTATGCGTGACTTCCGTGAAGGAATGGAGGGGAGTAAAGTGGAGGAATTGTCCGTTTGGCACTGAAGCAGGGGAAAAGGAAAACCGCCAGGTTCGGTCACCTGCTCCGCGTCCTGACCGGAGGAGAGCCCGGCCGGGCCGGGGCCTGCGAGAGCTTTTATTGCCCATAAATAGTACCGGGGGAGCGGCCGGTAATGCGATCAGGAAGGGAGGCATTAGGCAGAACAGCGCTCAGGCACCGGGCGCCTACAAGCGCGCTCTCTAAAGACGCATCGAGGCGAGTCGCAGTAAGGGTTTTATTGGTAACTGAGAAGCGCCTCGCAGCCGCAGATTTGGCATTAATGACCGCTTCGGTGGGTCGGAATTACACTGCCGGGCTGGTGGCGAGACCCAGCGGGCAAACGGCGCTACGCTGTAGCAGCGAGTATTTACTAAAGGAGTTACTGCCAAATGAATGCCGGGTTTCAGGCTTCGATTTGCTGGATAAATTTTTTAGTAACCATGAAAGCAGGCCAACAACATTTATAGAGGAAAGAAAAATATTTGAAGTTACAAACTTCTCTAATAGCTGAAAATTAACTTTTGACAACAAGCGGGATTTCCCCTCCTCGTTGATTCAAAGGAACGTCTATACTTAAGTTTGACCCTAAAAGATCTACTATTTTAAAAATAACAGCACCCCGCAGGGCAATTTTCCAGCTGTAGAAGAGCCTTTAAAACCAAACCGCAGTGGTGCCTGTGGGCAGACGTGTTTAGAGCCGGCGAGAGCAGAGCATCCACAATATTTTTGTTAGGATTTTCGAGTATGCAGGGAGGACAGGAATGTTATTCTCTCCCGCAGATCCTGAAGTCCTTCCTACAAGATTTTCTTTTTGATCCGCCTGTTGTCAAGTAATTAGTAAAAGGAATTACCCGCTCTGGCGCTGTGCCTTCAGGTAGCAGAGGCATTAGACCTGTAGACTTCGCATTTTCTGAATGTCTTCGGCTCGCCTTCCTCCTCCATCAGCAGCGGTCCTTTCAGGGGCGTTAAAATTTTAATTTAGTTCGTTGTAATTCAGCTATGAAGGGGTATGTTACGTCGCTGTCTCTGCCCCTTTGAAGCTGACAGACTGGTTGCAGTGACTTTGCCTCTCCGGCCAAAGGCGGAGGGGGCTTTTGTGGCGAGGCAGCGCTGCCGGCAGTCCTTGTCCTGCCTCCCGGCCCCCCCGCGGCAGGGCTGGCACGCACCGAGGCACAGCTGGGAAAATCCGATGGCGCGACTATCAGAGCAACTTCCACTGCCCTTGGGAAGACTCTCTCCTTTTGTCTTTGAAAGTATCTTACGCGAATTTCCCCAGGTGGACAACTGTATTTTAATATGCTCTGGAATGTTAACTTTACCTTGGGGAAAAAAAAAAATAAAAAAAGAAGACGAAAGAGAAGAAAGCAAAGGCACTTGTAACTAATTAACCTTTGAGTTTTTTGCCTTTTCTCAGACATGGATTTAAGCTCTAAATTTTATCAGTGCAAACGAAAACGGTAAATATTGAGGTACGTATTCACAAAGATACCTAAAAGAACACATCGCTTTAGTGTGATTGTGTGCATATACATATAAGCAGTTTTGTTAGAGCACTTTCATTAAAAAAGTAGAGAAGCCGACGAAACGATTAAAAGATTAAAATCTTTATCAGATTAAAAGCCGTCTGTTACTTTTAAATGTTTAAATCCTTTCATCAGGATTATGGCTGTATTCCAAACGATGAAATGGAGGAATTTTGCTTGTAATGGGAAAAAACAAAACAAAACAAAAACAAAAACATCACAACAAAAGAAGCCAACAAAGAAGCAAACTACTCCACCCTCAAAAGATTTTTTCACCTTCCCACCTCCAAAACAACAACAAAACCCCAAAGCGTCCGAGATTTTTTTGGTTTTATTCTGCTTTCATTATTCAGTGCTGAGACTTAACAATTACAGGTTGGAAAACCCATTGGAAAACAGTAGGGCCACATTACAACAAACGTCTGGCCAGCATTAATCTGGTGTTTGGAAAACACTTGACAGTTGCGAGGGTTCCCCCTTTCCTTCCGTTCCTTTAAAAGTTACCCCTTTCAAAAGGGAATCACAGACCCTATCTCTGTCTCTCCAGGTAGACTCCCCTCTCTCTCTTTCCCCTTTCATGAAGGGGTGAATTGAAAAATCATTTAATTATTTTCATTCTAATCGCCTTAATCCCCCTTATACTAGGAGCAAATGATGATAATGGGATCCACATGGAAAAATCCCCTGGAGGGGGGGGTTTAGGGCAGGGATCCTCCCGGCCTTGCGCCTTGGCAGGTGGAGACGGGCGGGACGGGGTGGGGCGGGGCTCGGGGCTTTAACATAAATAAAGCATCGGACTAAGCTTCTTCAATCTGCAGGCAACTTAGTTTTTATAATTTTATTTTTGCTCCAGGTGACGCAGCTGTAAAGTGACCCAACTGTCACTCTGGGGGGACAGGGGACCCTCCTGAAACAGGAGAAGAAAAACCAAAACCCATCTCACTCTCCTGCCCGCCATCCCCCCGCCTCCTCGGAGCCTAAGCAAGGACAGCAGATTAATTTTCCCGGGTCGCCCTGGCAATCCCCGAGGGCCGCTTCGCTTTGCCGCCGTCCGCGGCCGGCGACCGCGCAAATCCCTCCGGCTGCGAGGGCTCCGCTGCAGCCCTGGGACGAGAAGGAGAAGGAGGAGGAGGAGGAGGAAGGGCAGCTCCCCGGCGGCATTACTTACAAGCAGCGCCGTAATAGTACTCCTGTCTGAGGGAATAGAGCCAACGGCGAGCTCGCCGGGCGCTGGGTTTTCTTTGGGCGTTTGCAGGTTTATACAAATACGGGGCCTGCCGGTTTTTATAAACAAGTTTCAGGACACAGTCAATCAATCATAGCGGCAAGCAAGCAGACCAGGAGCCTAGGATATATACAAGGCATAAATATATACATATAAACCCTGTCAATTTTGGAGTAGTTACAATTCTTTTTTTCTATAAGCCTTTCTAAGAGAAACCATAACTAGAAAGTTTCTGACAAGTCAGCAAATCACGGAGGAAAAATAGAAGGTATTGTTAGGAAGTTATGTTACATTGTATGCTTTAATACTAGCAAGGGAAATATTGGAAAAGAGAAAGAAAAAAGTGTCCAAGCAAGTTGAAGACAAAAAAAATTATTATGCTTACAGTCAGACAATTTCAAGAATATGTGGCTGAAAAACATGAAACTGGCCACTTTAAAATACCATGTAATAGACAGATCTGTAAAAGACATGAGTTTACCAGATTTTCTAGTCAGCAAAGTATTCTTTATGTTGCAGTCACTTCTAGTCTTTAATTTGAAACACATTTGTATCTAGGGATAGGTCCTTGCAAATGCACTGGGTTGTTTTGTTCTGGTTCTTTAATGATCTTTGATAATAAGAGCTCTGCACAGCATGGAGTTTGTGTTCTCTCTTTCTGACACTGAGCCCTTTTCTTGCAAAAGGACATGTGTGAACAAGGAATCCATAGAATGAAGCATGCAACAGGTCTGAACATCCCAGTAATGCAGAAAGAATAGCTGCGTATCAAGGTAGGAGAAAGATAATTAAGTCTCAGGACTTAAAAGAAAAGGACATATTCTGTGCTGGTGTAAATTAGGAGTTTCACTGAAACAGAGGACTGGTTGGTACTGTAGAAATTACGTGTTGCTCTTATGCTGCTGTGATTCAAAACTGTGGTTCCTTCTCCTGGATAGTGAGCACTGAGGAAAGCCTGGGGAATGACGGTCAGAGAGCAGAAGCTGTGCTGTAGAAGAAAGTATCAAGAAGAGCTTTTCCCAACTGCTAAAACCTGTCAAACAAGCTTGTAAAATTGAGGATCAGAGTGTTGGTTTTGCTCAGGAAAGACATTATGACTGCACTGCCTTCTATCGAACTACTGTCAGGAATAATTTTCTTTTTTTTTTTAATTACTGCATTTGTTGTGTAAGTTTTCCTATCAAGAATAAACTTGATATTGGGTCATTTCACTCTGTGGTTGTTATCTGTTAAAACAAATCCTACAAGGAGCCTAAGCCAAATACTACTTGTGTCAGGAGTGGGTTTTGGTGATGACCTTCCAAGCTGACTGGGTCTTAGAGACATAAATAGTAGGAAAATTATGTCATTGCCTTTTCAGAAACCGGACATGTTTAAAGATACGTATGGTCAGCAGAATAGGGATTGACATCTAAGACCCTCTCCTTTTAAGGACTTGGGTTTAAAATGGATTGGATCACTTACTTGTTTAAAGGCAGTTTCATTTTCATGTAACGATTTATGCTTATCACCATGTAAGTGAATGCTTTGTCAATCACAACTTTATTCTCCTGGACCCAAAGTATTATTTTTCATAGCAATATATTATTGTGTCCTTTCACAGAACCTTGCCTTGATTTGTGATGTGTAAGACCAACACAATGCGTGATAAATGTATTGACTGACGGTCTTGGAGTGACTTTATGATGTGTATCCCATATCACTGCTCTATTGCCCACCAATCTTTCTGTGCCTTGAAACTTTTTCCTCCACATTTGTCCAAACTAGGACACTGACAATTTCAAGTTAAAATAACACATGAAATAAATAACAATAATTAAAATAGTATCTGAAGACTCTGTACATACTTACTAATTTTGATATGATTTTAATGTTATGGAAAAACTGTGAAAGCTCACACACTTCTTTTACTCTCAAAGATTGTTTGTTTTGTTGGTTTTTTTTGTATCCCGGGCTTAATGATTGTTAAGACCACTATAAACAAAATGAAGAAAGGGGGATAGATGTATACAATACATACACCCAACAATATCAGCAACCCCTCCTTGTCTGCCCCATACCCTGGCTTTCTTCAGCCTTTGAGTATTCCTTCTAAACTTTGTAATATGGCAAGTGACAAATATCTTTCCAGAAGGTCTTGCAATGCTACTGATTCGCCAGAGACTGTTTGTGAGAAGTGCCTGCCAGAGCAGACAGGTTACCTCATCAGCCTTCTAACACACAAATTCTCCTTTGCTGCATTATGTGGTACACCTGTATACTGAGAACTGGCTACGAAGGGGGTGAAGCCAAATGGGTACTTTTACACCTTTTCTTTCACACCAGCATATTGCTACACCTGTACAGGTGGGACTCTGCTATTTATTTTACAGAACTCCTTTGCATCGTGGTCATTGAATTTTACTGTTTCTCTTTGCTCTGAGGTTAAATGCTTTTTGGCACTACTTGTATGAAGTAACAGTATTACTAGCACTACCTGTAGTAAGCATAAAGCCTCCAAAGTCTCAGCCTGCTTTTGGCTTCTCTTCTTTACTGAGAATAGATTATCCAAGGAGATGTGAGGATATCGCTTTTTTCAATTGATAACACAGTGACAACTATCACCTTAAACAGTGTGTTGAGACCATGGCTCTGTCAGAAGGTGAGTTATTAAAGATACTTCTAAGTCTTTACTTCTTCCAATGCAATCACATCCTGACTCTCCTCCCTTGAGTCATCAATTTGCTTTTGACAGAGGTGGGGCAACAACTTTTCTAGGTTGTAACTTGTTAGGTGTGTGGTAATGAAAATGCAGATAAGCTTCTCCTAGTATTATCTCATATTCTTCTTAGTTCAAATATGTGGTGAACAACTTCTGAAATAGTCTAGAGAGCACTAATTAGCATTCATTAAATTAATTTGAGGATGATTTTGGAATGAAGTTATTGACATAAAACTACATTTTGCAATATGGGCTTCTTCTGTTGCTTTTGAAAAATAGAACTGTCTGTACTTAGAAAATATTGATACTCACTGAGAGTACATCATAACTGCTAATTTCTCTTGTTTCTGTTATTTAACCACTGTGAAGAAATTACAGAGAACACTTTATATTTTAAAAATAACAAGATTACACGCTGTCTATTTACTTATTTGGGGGGAAGAGGTGTAGTTTGCAAAGAAAGACTGTTCAGCTTCCCCATGGACAGCTGTGGAGAGGTGCAGATGTGTTGGGCAGGGCAGAAAAGCTGTTATGTTACTGCAGGAAAGAGGGAGGATGAGGTATGAACACATCTGGGACCAAGTATCCTCTTACAGAGACCACTAATCTCACCTCTTCAAAACTTCTGTCTTGATCTGCATTAAAACCAACCAAATTTTAGCTTAAATGGAGTCTTACCAAAGAAAATTTCCTTTGCTTTTTTCTGTTTTACTAATTTGAGTCTTTAGACTCAGGCTATAAATCTTGATTTATGATTGACAATTCAACTTAATACTACTAAATATCACTAATATAAAAGAATTTTCAATACATTTCAGAGCCTTTATGATTTTAAATAAAATCTATCCTATACAGGAAGCCAGAATAATGTCTATGTCTATTTATATCTTCAAATTAGCCCTTTAAGTGCTGTGATTTTCAGTATATGTTATGCAGCACTATGCACATTGTGAACACTTAATACCAAGAAAGGGAAATAATATTTTACTTTTAAAAAGTTGAAAAAGAATTTAACAAAAGCTGATTACTAGTCAGGTGCCTTCTGTACTTTATTACATATCTAAACCTTATTTATAGGGAAAAAAGATTCAAGCATTTCTTATTGCATTTTTGCATTGATAGATGAATGTTGAGTATTTACTTTAAATTTTCCTACTATTCCATGCGAAAAAGACCCCCAAAAAGTCAGCTTCTGCTAGTAAAAATCAGAAATGGTACTGTCAGACTTCAGACAGTGTGGAACAGTAACAAGTACATTTATTGATATAAATTCCTAAGTAGAATATAGAAACAAGTAGTTACATTTAATGTGAAAAAATACAGCATCTTGATTGTTACTAAGAAGCAGGCTGAGATGCGCTTCCTTAGCACTTGTAAAGAAGTCCTGTGATTTCCTCGTTTGTTTTGTCATGCATCTGATTAATACTGCAGAAGGCAAGTAAACTCAAGAAGTTCTCCAGTTACAAAAATATATTTCAGTTCAATTGTGTTACACGTAATTATGACAATTAGTCTGAATGCTGGATATGAAGATAGGGAAACTGTGGTTCCCTGCAGTAAGAAATAGCTAAGATAAAAGTAATGCAAAGAATACATGTGCTATCCCACCCCATAAAGGGGTACGTTCTGCCTGGTACAAATTTTTTTTTACCACCTACGTCTCTGTGAAGCCTGCAGGACTTTTTGCCTGCTGAGTTAACAGATGGAACTGATGTATAAAGGGGTCCATATGAGTGAATGCAAGGTCAGTTTTTTGATACAGCACTATGTGACTGCAGGAGGACTTGCACAGGCAGGCATATCTTTTCTCAGAAGGAAAAGGCTGCTTTTGAAATTGAAATAATCTTTTCAGTTTTTGTGTATTTCATGTGTAAGAAAACACAATGCTCAAACTGTAGACCAACAGAACAAACTTCCACAAAGAAAGCAAAGAAGACAAATTGTAAATAATTTTCACTGTCAACCTTACATTTCAAAAGAACTACTCATTTGCTTATGTTATGGTCATACATGAAAAGTATTGCAAACTTGTCAGATTTTGGCTCTTGGCATACACATATACATTGATGCATCTGCCTCGAGTCCAACAGAGCATTCCTTGCCACTCAGCAACCTTTTGGCGTGTATAGTGCTCAAATGATGAGTTCCTCCTAACAGAATACAGTATACAGATTGAATAGATGGTCTTTCTCTAGAAAATCTTAGCTAAATAAGCTTTGATACATATTTTGTCCTTTTTAAAATATTTATCTTCTGCATGGATTATAGGATTTTCCATAAGGTTAATAATAATGGCTATGCTTGCTCTTAAAAATTTAAGTTTACACTGGTATCCACTGTCAAAAACAGACTATTGAAATAACAAATTCACTTCCTCAGAATGTGTAAATGTCCCAGCTTAAACTTTCAACAGCTGAAAGACAATACCATGGACACGTACCTGGCACTAGTTACTCGGGTTTATTTTTTCCTGGAAAGCAGTTTTGGGCGACAGAGTGGCGTCCGGGTTTCCCAGGTTGTTGTGCTGACAAACTGCAGTGGTGGTAAAGGCAGGGAGTCTGACAAAATCTCATTAATCATTTTAAATTAAATCCAACATTCCACTCCAGCACTGCCAAGAAGAAAGCTAACTTTTACAAATGAAAACTCTCTCTGAAAATAACTGGTATCCTGATCATATTGCTTTCACAAAAATATGCTTGATTTCTGTTAGGAACACATACAGTATTTTTGAGCTTAAAAAATGCACTTTTTGGACGGCTAGGAATCTGAAAAGTGCTTTTTGCTTGTTTTCTCTATTAAGTTCTGAGTGAACCACACAACTGAAAATTAAGAGCCTCTTTTTTTTTTTTTCAATGAATTGAAGTTTTTTGCTTTTCCAAAAGTGTAAGTGCAGAAAGTTTGTTTTTAATCCAAGTAAATTTCACATGGGAAATGGAAGTATTCAATTTAAATAACTTCTCTAAGCATATTTATATGAATAAGAAAGGAAAAGTGCCAATTTACTAACATTAATATTAGCAGAAACACTGAGGTGACAATGTGATCTCTTTCAGATTTTTTATATACACACTTCTGTAACTACTCCTAGCTACTTGATTATGATTTAATTAACACTATCATATGGCAAGTCTGAACTTTGAACATCTCATAAGAGTATCATGTAAAATTTTATCTTACTAAAATCACTAATACATGTAGATTATAAAAGTTTTTATTTCTCTTTAAGGCAAAATGAAACCATAATGTGCCGGTGTGAGACACAGGAAATACTTTATATTTGTTCTTTGCTCATTTTAATAGCGCTTTTGAGCTTAGAGTGGTAGATTTCACAACGGCAGAGAACAAGTCCTGAGCCTTAATGTTTATTAGTTTTAAGACATCCATGACATATTTGAGAAGAAAAAAAATCCTAATCCAATAAAGGGCAAGTAAATCTGACTTTCCTAAACTTATTATAATTTTGATATTTTAACATGATCAAGTAGGTATACCTCAATTTTGTTTAAATACTTAATACTTGCTTTCTAATAACAGAACTACAAACGATATCAGATTGCACAATGATATCCTTACACAGAGAACAAAACTATTACCACTTCAAAAAAAACCAATTCCTGTTGATAAACTTGTTTATGTTAAGAGCATTAATAAACTGCAGAATACTGAGAGGAAATAGTAACTTTTATTTGTCCAGCCAGTCAGTTTATTTTCTTAAAGCTGTATTTTGAAACTGTTTACATTTTTTCTTTTTCCAGCGTGGGGGGTGGAAGGGAAAGGGTAAAGAGAACAAATTGAATTTTTTTCCTGAATGCAAATTTCTCACTTGCTTCAAAACTGACAAGCATGTCTCAAACTTGTATTTGTTTGGGCTTCTGTATGTTGAAGCAGCTTTATTTTAAAAAGTCAAAGCTGTATGAATGTATTGTTTAGAGTTTGAATGAAAAGTATTCTACACAGAAATAAGAGTCGGAGAAAACAGATAATATCAGACCTTGTCTATAGCAAGCCGTGTGATTGTCTAATATATGTCATATCACTTCAATAAATGCAATCAGAGCCTCAGAATTTAATAAAGGCAAACATGAGCTGCATTAGTGTGACACTTTACATGGACACACGGACACTCATTTTCCCTGACATGAAGAGAAAACAATTTTCCTTCTGTCCCATCTGTGTATACTGAAGTTACCAAACTTTCAGAAATGGCCGTTCAGAACAATTCCACCGTCTTTTAGGACCAGAACAGCGAGTGTTTGCAGGGGGATGGGCTGCAGGCTCATTTCTTCCCTCAGTACTGTGTACAGTACATACAGTTAAGAGTTAAGGCAACACCACATGGCCAAAGTTCAAAGGACATGAAGTGGTGGAATCACAATAGCTTGGGAATCACTTTGCAGTTATAAGCATGATCATGCTCATTTAATTAGGCTTGAGATCCTCTACAAAAGTCTTCTGAAGTGCTTGATCAAGTAGCTATTTCCACATCACATCATTTAGTGACACCTGGACTGATGAAGTACCATTATTTTAAAATGTGCGTGGAGACACCAAGTGCATTGAGGAAGACACTGCCCAAAACTTTTTAACAGTTTTTGAAGGGCAACCAAGAGAATTTTTCTCACTTTTTAAGAGTATTACATCTGCTTAAGACTTTTTTTCTCCTTTTAAGACAGAAAATTGTGTAACTTCATGTAAAGTCTAGATTGCTAAAATGAAAAAAATTCCTTCTCAGCCACTTTGGAGATAGACTCAAACTGGAAGAAGGACAGAAAAAAATGTCTACATTAATTAGTTGTTTCGTGGTTGCCTCTGAGGGAATTCACAGTTGGCATGTTGTGTTTGCTGTTTTTTGTTCAACTCTGTTTTAGTAACATAATGTACAGCATGAGTTGGGTGCTAATCCTTTAACACTTCACAATCCTGTCGTGAAGATCACATACTGTTATCTGCATGTCATTAGGGTTTTGGTTTTTTTTCCCCTGGACTCGTCTTATGTAAACTTGAATTGTATCATCCTGTTTCCAATTTATCTTCTTGGCTGCTACACTGGCCTTGAAGTTTTCTAAACCTTGCTAATAGATGTACTCATCTATTCCAGAAAAAAACATGTTCTGTCTGCATGGAGGCTTTGTTCTGTATCAGGGTAACTGGAACTTAAGAGAAATGCAGACTAACAATTCATAGTCTCTTATTAGTGCAAAATCCAAAACCAGTATCACTAATGTCAACCTAAACATAAGTCAGAAGAGAATTAAGCCTTGCTCTGCCTTTGTGGTTTGAGGAGAAAATATTTTCTATTAAGAATAGTTCTAATTTCAAAATTCACTGAATTCTTCTTTTAAAGTGTGTAACTTTTGAGGAGTATTTCTTAGAAAACTATATTCCGCTGTCTCCACTTAAGACCACTTTAAGGAGCCCAGAGACACTTGTCCTGTATTGTTGGTTTTACAAATTATGTTAAAAGTTTTCCAACTTTTTTTTCCCCCTGTAATACAGGAGCAAATACCTGTGCCTTAAAAAGCTCCCCACTGTACCATGTACTATTTGCATTTGAGATTAATTGACCACTGCAGAACGCATCCTTGGACTTTTTGAAACACATGAAACAACACAGGGTGAGGAGTAGTTATCCTGAGCAAGGCAAGTGATACTGTAAAACTGTCTGGAATATGGCCGCAATACTGCTGGCTCCTGGCTTTGGCTGTGTATGCTACATAAGTGCAATGGCATTTACACTGGATTAAAGGTAATGTAATAAAAAAGTACTTTTTCTGCATGCATTTCTGTTTGTGGAGCAGAGCTATAAACACTTGAAATAGCAGTAATAGCTACATCTTTTTCCTCCCATCATTTATGTAGGCCTTGTACAAACTGTCATTGTCATGACTCTTCTCACATCTAAAACAACACTCCCTAGGTGCCAAACAGAAAGCAGCAGCATAGGCAAAGCGCATGGCTGTGAAGGCTCATTCCTGCATTCCATTCAGATTAGTTCTGTTTTACAGATTAAGAATACCTTCCCACCTCACCTCATGGTATGGTAGGGAAAAAGAAGAAATATACTTGTTACCATGATGTGTCCAGATGCTACTGATAGCTGAATATTATGTAAACAAACATAATCAGGAACAGCTCTTACTTCAACTGCATGTTACATCAATTTAAGAAAAGCATTGCTCTGAATTGTCTGAACAAAAACTAGGCAAATCCTTACTCAATTCCTGCACATGCACAGCAGTTGCACTGCTAATATTCTCCACACTTCAGAAAACGTCAAGACACAACCTTACCAAGTAATTTTTGAAGTACTTCCATAAATTTGGAACTGTTAAAAACTAGCTACATGACAGCTTTAGAAAGTAATTCAGTATCTGGCTCTGAAACAGCTCTCCAAACTTGCACAGTCATTGCTGTAATCTTGCACCGTCAGTTTTTAACAGCTTTAGCAACGAGTCATCTGGTATGTATTTGCCAAGGCATTTCCATCATTGACACTTCTAGACTGAGGGAACCAGTTGAAAGCAGCAACACATTGGTCACTCCTACCACTTTCCCTGTTCAGATTTCTTCTTGCTTACTGTGCTGAGTAGGTGATTGTAGTTGCCCTGTTTCCCAAAAACTAGTATCTGCAAAAGAGGTTATGTATGTAAATAATGTAAGCCTCTCTGTACACTGCATGATTTCCCCCAGCTACCCCTGTATGGCATCAGGGTTCATCGAAAATAGAGCCTGTAATCTTTAAAATTGAGTGAATGGAAGGTTGGCAACATGCTAACTCAAGTTAATAAATACAGTATAAAATACCAGCTTAGATATTGTACAAGTGTTCTATCATCTCCTAGAATAAACTTTATTGTAGTATTCAGACCAATGTTCCTCTAACTTAGGTATCTGAGGTAGTCAGCATTGTAAAAAAATGCAAATGGAAGTCAAACACTAATTTAAGAGATAAAAGGAGAAATTTTAGTTAAAATACTTTACAATAAAATAATTATGATTATAAACCTCTTTAGTTAAATATATACACATTACATGGTATTCTAAAAAGAATGAACTTATTAAAGTTTCAAGCAGATCTAATGCACAAATTTACCACTTTGTCAGCTTAGACTGTAATGTCAGTTTAACATTCATAAATGGCTGTGTCAGACTAATGGCATTGTTTTGTGCAAAACTAAAAAAAAATTATGAAAAAAAAATTCTTTCTGTTCCCACAGTAAATAGATAGAAAAAGTAGTTTACACATACACACACTTACACACACAAACTTTGATTGCATACAGAGGTTAGAATGACCAGCACTAAAATAACCCCCATCTCTACAAAATAATTAATATCTGGAATCAATGTAATTTTCGAAAATTATAAATTTTAAGTGCTAGCAAATTGTGCTTTTAGGCAGCCACGTGGCCAATAAGGTAGATGTTGTCATAAAGGTGCCCTACAAAATCTTCACTAATATTCTGTGCAGCTCGTCGCGTATTTCGGATGAATTCCCTCTTTGACATTTTGTTCTTCACGTGAGGGCTTGTTAGATCAATCGAAAGAAGAATCAAAGAGTAACACAGTACATAAACTGCATCTAGACAAGAGAAAATAAATAAAAAAAGTTTAAAAAAGAAACTGTGATCATTAAAAGTATTGCTCCCTGTCTACGAACCTTATATACATATATATATAAATGTATATGTACACACACACATATACATCCAACTACTCAGAAGGGCACCCCAGTGAAATAAAATTTAATATAGTAACTTTCAAAGTAATAATGTCAGCACACTGCCAAATGAGAATTTACAGATCTCTTAGTATTTCTACATAATCCAAAAGCCACTAAGGGCTTTATGCATTTTCATTTAAACAGATTCTTAAGTTTGTGTAAACTAAAGCCAACATCCTGCAAAAGCTTATCTTTTGAATATGTAAGCAGTTCCACTGCTGAAAACTGCCTCCCCCAACCAATTAGAAATGCTTGTTAACTTCAATGTGGCCTAATATTCCCTTTCATTTCTGTGAGACTATCCACAAGGTAAAATGTTAAGTGTGTAAGACTCTGCAAGAGGAAATTCAGAAATACAAAAAAGCTCAAGTACAGACAAAAATGAAGGAAAGAAAACATGGACATAAACCCAACTAATCAGCCAAAAAAAGAATCTCTACGTTTGTTTTGTTTTTTTTTTTTTTTCCCCAACCCAAGTGGAATGATGACTCTATACTGAACCATTTTGTACTTTCAGAAATACTTGTTTAGGTGCTGATTTTAAAGCTATCAGAAACAGTAGCATCATCCAAAAGTATAAAGACTGATCCACTGCTCATTTTTGCTTACCAGGGCTAAGGCCAAGCTCTCTCATCAAATCAGGATTACAAGCACAGAATCTGTGAGAGAACTTTGTTATGAGAGTTTCAAGGTACTCCCCACGCTCCTCAGGAGCGTGAATGTGTCTGAAGAACTCTCTCAGTGCATTTGGCAAGAACTGATTTCTGAAGTTGTGCAGCGTCACAAGGTCATCCAAAACATCTCTCCTGGTAGAATGAAAACCCACACTATTAGAAAAGTTTTTTTTAACTGTTTAAATATGAAAATGTGTAGATTTTAAAAATAAAAATTAAAGCTTTAGAATAGTATGAGCTTTTGTTTTTTTCTGAAAGGCGAAATTATCACTAACGGTACAAAGATAATATAAACACATATTCTTTGCTTATTTGTAGCCAAATACTATAAAAACACACATTAACCAGAATTCAAAGTTTATACATATATTCAAAGTCTACATAGAAGCTTTGCTTCCTTTAAAGTGACAAAACCACTAAAAAAGACAGTAAAGGGAATAGATTCATGTGTGCCACACATTTTGATGTCAAAATTGTTACAGGAATGTCTTGTAAAAACCAGGCTTCAGCTAGGCAGAATTTGCTCACATAAGTGATCAGGGTGTGATGTACTCAAGTGTCTTCTACTGAACACAGAAACATCTAAAAGATTCAGACCACACCTATATTAGCAGATATGCAAAAGACAGTTGAAAAAAATTTAGAAGCAAATTTGAAGTGAACCGAAGAATATTCTCCTATGTTTAACCTGATTTTTACCTTTCAGTACTAAGATGGGCGTTTCAACATTTAGAAAAGTAGTTTTTATTTTTAGTGTCTGATTATGCTCTAATTATGAAGGGCAGACAAATGGCAGTAGGAGTTGCTAATATTAACTTGCAATCTCATCCATTAAATGGTTTTGTATTTTTAGCATTGTCTAAAAAATTGATAAATCTGAAGTTTTACAGCACAGGACTGTCAGTGGTGATAACACTACAGACTCCTTTTATTCCTTTCGTAGTACAGGCTGAAGAGGATGAGAAGCAGGAGAGGATTCCTCCTAGAAGCGCTGTTCGCCCTCTGTTCTTCCTATTTAGGTGCAGTTACCATTCTCCATCTCTTTCGTGATACTGCCCCACCACAACACGATGGCATGAGAAAGCACTGTGGAGACAGAAGAGCACGCTACAGCAGGCAGAGTGCTCCCTTCTGCAGCTCCTGATGTCTCCAAGAGGATGCTCCCTTCCATCTCAGGAGGTGTGTGCAACTTCCAGTCAAGAAATATCAGGCAACCAAGTAATGGTTAGATGACTCAACATCAGTTAAAAAGCTATCATCCCTTGGTAAAGTGATAACTACTCTTTCTGAATAACACACACAGAAAGGGGAAAAAAACCTCATGTCAAAAAAAGCAGCAAAATATCTATGTAAGATGTTGTGAGGATGTAAGACTTATTATTTATATGTGGTATTTTTGAAGATTCTTATTGTTAGTCACATAAATACTTGAACTGAGTAACAGTTCAGATTTAGCAGAACCATTACCTACTTACATTTTTTTTGCCTTTTTACATCCTTGAAGTTGCATCTCTACATTCAAAATATTGTTAAATGTGGTTGTACATTGAAAATTAATAGAAAATATCTTAAGAGAAATTTGAATTACCTTTCATCAAGGTAGATTCTCAGCTTCTTCCAATTCAGTGTTCTTGTGCAAAAGATAAACTTAGCTATTTCTTTCGGTGAATCGTCTAGTATGCCTTTGGACATAAAGTAGTTGACTCCCTGAGATAAAATACATGTACATATAAATATGTTTAATCTTCATGATGTATTTAGGAACAAGTATTGTACTTCACAATGTAGGAATGTAATCCTACGAATTAACTGGTTTGTTTTTCAGAATGATTCCTCCTCCTCTAAATCACATTTCAACATGCAGAATACACTCTAAAATTATAAATCAAATGCAAAGAAACAATTTATTGTTATGGTTGAGATTTTACGTATAGTCATAGTAGAAAATTTTAAATTATGAACCCCATAATAAGCATGACGGGTCTTCAATAATTTCTTTACAGCGTATATCAGTAGTTTGCTTTTCATACTTTTGTAATAGTATTTAAAATGTTGCAGGGACCATAACTGGTAATTTCATAACTTTTGCAAATAAGAAAATCTTAGCCATAATGTGTTTAGTCTTTAACATCTTTCATCAAAACAGTAATGTTCTCACATGTATACAATGTATCACATTCAAATAGATGCATTAAATGCATTTGTTTAAATGTGTAATAATGCAAATAAACACAAGCACGCTGATTTCAAAGCATAGGTAAGTATCAACATATATAAATATGCATACACATAAATAAGAACACTATGCCTAACATAAAAATAGTTTAAAAATACAGAATTGCATATAATTTATACTCATACTATGACTTCCAGAATTTTCCACTTTGATCAAGCACACATTTCTTACAGAATAAACACAACAAATTTAAAGCATTTCAGTGATATTCTGGATTCTCTCTGGTCATTGAAATATCCCAAAGCATAAAACTATTTTCCTTACAATCTCAGAAATCAAAACCCAACTAGTGGATTTAAAAAATGTTCACACTTTTCAACAGCAAAAATCTAAACCTGAGAATAACTAACCAAGTTCTTCTGAGGCAATTTGGCAGGGGCTGGGAGCAGTTCTCAGCATTTGTTACAAAGAAGTGTTACAATACTTAAGTACAATATATCTTGACTAGCATAAGGTTGAAATGTAAAATGAGTAGGAGAGTGCATTTCTGCATAGAATAATGTACCAAGGCCACAACCTAAATCACCTTTAAAATACTTCTGAAATATTTTTTCATAAATCTTCTGATATCAAACTTCACAATATTTTGTAAGTCTGCCCTTTTAGTTTACATTACAGCTATAAAGATGTAGGGGCAAGCTGTCATTCAGTGTATAAACTAAACTTCCCAGTGCTCTTGAATTTTGTGTGAAAAAGAAATAAAGGACTGAGTGCAGGTTTGGAACATTTTGTGAAGTGGCTCAGTAAAGCAAAGTCTCAGTTGCATCAAGCAGGAAAATAGAATATATGTTTAAGAACACAAGTTAAAAGCCAAGAAACACCTGTAGTATTAACTAGCTATTTTTACCAGTCCATAGTTTTTGCTTATATATTTATAGAAAATAGCAGTTATCAACATACGTCTATTTTGTTAAAATAATGCTTTACAAAAATAAATAAAAATATAAAGGTTTTTAATAGGTAAAACAAAAAATCTAGCAATGTTATGCCCCAATTTTAAGAAAACTCTTTATTCAGGATGACAATGTAACATGTATTGCTCTGTAAGCTTGCACTTCAGCCCAAGTTAGATCATAATTAAGTTTGCCCATAATATGGATGGACAACATAACTTTAGGTACTTTCTTGAACCAGAGGTAAGTAAAAAATTAAAAAAGGGAGATTAAAATGAACAACAAGGATTTTGGCAATTTATGTAAGATGAGCAGCAGAATGTCTCCTTTACATATATCCTGATTCAATGAGATTTATGTGTTTGCTTCAGTAATAAGAGTTTGCTTAAGGTAATACAAACTGAAGCCTGGCAAGGAAATCTTGAGTAGCATTCTTGCTGCAATTAACAAACACTTCTGCAACATATCCAGAAAATACCTGGCATGGCATAGAAGAGGCAGGATGAAAATTACACCTTTTTTAAGACAGACAATGTGTTGGTTTCTCTGTGACAATAAATGCCACAGTTTCTTTCTCATGCACTAGCTTGCAACTCAGTGTAGGATCTCCATCTAACAGGCTAAAAACTCTTTGCATTACTATTCTCTAATTCCTTCTTTTCCCCCACCACACATAACACTTGACAATATCTTTCTCTGTGAATTCATTTTCCTCAACTCCTTCACAAGTAAACAGGGTATAAATAAAATATACTTTACCACATGCCATTGTTTTTAGTTGTTTTTTATTTCATCCTAAGCTATCAATAATACTTTGCAACAGTAGAAACCCGATTTCTCTTTCAAGTTCTTAAATTTTGTCTCACAGCAAATGAAATTTATTTACAAGATTTACAACATGTCATTGAATCTGCTTTTCATAACACTGTAAATACTGCCTTGAAAACCTCTCAGAATCCCTGCTTCAAATAAATCACTTTTGATAGCTAAAATGGTCGCTTGTGGCATATATACTAGCTGAAATAAGTAGCTCTATGCACTATTAAAACCTACGCTAAGATTATTTATCAGTCAGCTGGTGATTCTCTTAGGAAACATTTGACTGCAGTCAAGTAGGCTGTTCTGTGCCATGATCTACCAGGTCTGAAGAGGCCTTTTTAACACTTGGGAGACATTGCAGAATGAGTGCATACAATAGTTTTAAATTCTGATTCAGAACACTATAATGTTCTTAGCATTAGAGAATTAGGAGAGATGACTTAAGGGTACTTGCCTACCTTGACTCTGTGGCAAGCATGTTATCTCTGAATTTTAGACAGCTCTGGATAAAATATTAATGTACGGAAGTGTTGATTTAAATTATATATGCAAAAAGCAATTTTAAGTATAGACTAATAGTAACACCAAACCCAGTTGTTGTATTTTGGTACGTTATTTTTTACAGCTGCTTCTTTCTTTCCCAGGCTCACAATGCTTGTTTTACCAACCTATTACAGCACTGACACTCCTTGCTTGCTTTCTACCTGTTTCCAATCTCCATTTGTTTATATCCATATAGCATATCTAAAATGGAAAACTTTTCTTTTTCAGTGTTGGTTGCCTTTCTGCATTGACTTTCTTCTTTGCTAAGAGTACTTTCAGAGCACTTCAGTACAGCAGTCAACATTAAAACTTTTCTAGTTGCCTTTGATCCCTCTGTTTTGATATGCATACAAAACAAACCAGACATATCCTAAGTTAATGGCACAGAAATTTTTGAATCAGTATCTAGTATAGTAGGGTCTCGATTTCTGTCAGTGATTCTAGGTAACACTAACATTATTAGTAATAATAATAATGATAATAATAATTACACATGTATGGTATTATTGATCCCATTTTTCTAGGGAAGTACACTATCTTAATATATTTAATGGTGCATCTTCTGGAACAAAATGCACAGTATTGATGCAATGTTGTATAATACATATTTTTATGATTGTTTTACTAAGTTATGAATCAAGTCATTTGTTGACAAATGTGGACAATATGTAACATACATTTCAAACAGTGTCTCTTCCACTGTATGTCTTTAAAATACAGTCTCAGTGATACAAACTTATGATGGCAGAAATTGTAAGTAGAACACAGAAATATTTTTCATGTTACACAGAATCCATAACTAATAATTTACAAGATTAAACCCCTCTGATTTTAATGTAGAATTATCAAAAGGTTTCAGCTCAATGTTCCAACTTTTTTGATAAATCACATAAAACAACATCTTTCCTCTACAACATACACATACTCATAATATTCTTCAGACAGATAAATCAATGCATCTCAAAATTTGCTTGCTTAGTAGATCACTATGAAATAGGATAAGTTTCAAAAAAACTTGCTGAGAAACACAGTACAGTAAACATTACATCATCTACGGACTATCCATAATTAGAAGTCAGGTAAGGTAGCTTTATACAAGTGGCTAACAATTTATAACCAGGAAAAGGTCAAAAAAAACTGACCGCCCTGACAAAAACTAAGGGCAGCTTATAGTGAATGAGACAATCAGAAGAGTGGAAAGGGTTAGTGTAAGCACTCTCTTATTACTGTACTTTATTATTATGCTACATAAAGGAAATCCTGACCTCTCTGAGGACAGACAGTTTTGGTACAGTACAGATTCCATTAAAAAAATGCTATTAAATAGATCAGTTAGAACCATTAAGGATGAAACAAAAAACTAGTTCTTATTTCCTGACCAAAAGATTCTTGTTTGTACCTTCAGTTTCAATTTTAGCTACATAGCATTGATCCATGTAATAAACTTGACAAAATATTTTATAGGGAATTAGAAATTGGATACAAAACAATGGGAACTAACTTCTGGTTGCTTACAAATTCTGAGTCATAAGCACACAAGATGAAATGAGCACTGCATGAGAAACATTTCACATACACCACACATTCTTTAAAATAAAATACAGAAGAAACCATGTAGGCAGATTAAACAACATAATATCTATATTCAAGTGTTATTAGTAACACTAAACCACCCCTCTCTCCAAAGAAACAACAGAAAACAGGTTCCAAAATCTTGGCTACAATGGTGGTGCCATATGCAAAAAACCCAACAAATCCAACCAACCAAAAAAAACCAACCAAAAAACAACAACCAAAAAAAACCCCAACCCAAACATGCACTAGAGGTTTTTTTTTCAGATTACGTGTCATGTGTTTAGGCACATCTTTTCGGCAAAATGTGAGCACCTGCTATGAAGTATACAAGCTCATGCACACAATCAACACATTAAATTACAGCAGATATCACAACACCATGCACACAACAATGGCTAACCAGAGAATCCTACCACAAAGTGTGTAGATGCTCTTCCCTACCCCGTGAGCCACCGCTAGCTCTGGAGCTGTTGCTGTGGAGCCTGGTTACCCATTTTCATGACATGGGCGGTGTCCTTTGGAGAATCTTGCTCCTGTGGCTGTAAGTATTCCTATTTTTATAGTAATTTGATCAGGTCTGTCATCAAATGTAAAGCAGAGTTTGGCAGGAAATTCGGAGACACAATTTGTAATAGTGGAATGTTGTATCACATATTCCAGTCACAATGTCCTTATAATAATTCTGCCAATATCACAGTCGTAAACAGTAAAAACAATAGTATTTGTGAAGTCTCCTGAAACTCAGGCCCTGAATGATTCCTACCAGGCTATGGTGCTCCACAGGGAGAGAGGAACAGAGCCCTTAGGAGATACCCTGAGGTTCTCATCTCTCATTGAAGCAGACTGTTTGTACTACTATTGTAAAATATAACCATAATGAAGAAGCAAGAGTAGCATAATAAAGTTAATACCTAATTTAGGTATGCTGTAAGTTAGCTCTAATTCACAGATCTTAATTTCCCTTAAAAATAATGAATCTTCTATTAAGTGCCTTTTCTGAAGGCTCCAAATGCTTTAAACATACCAAGATTACTTTAAGTAAGGCTGAAATGTAATGGCACATAATAAACTAAGATAGTTAAGTGAAAAATTATCTTAAAGCAAATTGAAATACAACGAAAAATCTGGATGGACAATGCTGCAACCAATATACTTGATATATTACTGAAAACATGTAAATTACCTAAATACTGCATTTTGTTCAAAAACTTTTACATTTATTACTAAATTTGTGAAAATTCTGCAGAAAATCAATACTAATCACTCAAGTGGCCAGGTGCTGATGTCTTGATGCTGCTGTATCAGAGTTCAAGGCAGAGTTCTACCAGAGAAATTACAAAATACTTTATTTGTGACTGATAAAAGTAATGGTCTCTTAATCAAGCAGAATATGAGATAAAGCAAGAACTTAAATGAAATCACATTATTGCAATGATTCATAGAACTGCTTTATTTATTTCACGCCATGGTCACAAGTTCACACTTTCTCTATCATATCAGCAGAGTGAAATTTGCTTCCAGAAGTGTATCTTTTCATATCTCAATGCTTTTTGTACTTCGGATTTATTCAATTACCACTTCCATGTATATGTGTAACCATATGCAGGAAGTTCACGCTATTTTTGCTCCGTGCTGTGTACTCTCTTTTCCTAGGAAACATGAAGCAGGAGTCTGGTTTCATACACAAAGGCTCTCTCTGTCACTTGGGCATTAACTGTCTATCTCCCAGGCAAAAGCTGTCTACTCTCAAACTGTTTTCTTCTTTGAAAGGTGACAGACTGAAAGCAGAAAATGACTTTTCCAGTTAGTTACATGAACTTGTAAATTGAAACCTTTTAGTTTGACAAGGGATTTTTTTTTTAAGATAAATTTATGTTGTTCTGTAAGGAAAGATTATGCACAACAAACACCCACAGAAATTAAATCAAACTGATCTTCAGGGTAGTTCAGCAGTACATCTTTTTCATATTTCAAGATTTGCTCCTTGTTAGTGGAAACAGGTAAAAATCCCCTACAAGAAAACTTAATTGTCATAGAAGTAAAGGGACTTTATACCTCATCCTGCTGCTTTGCCTGAAGTGGAACCAAACTCATACTCTGCATTTTAGCATTTTTATTTATGTAAGCATATTGCTATGCTCTTACAATTCACCACTGTCTCTTCAGTTAGGATATCTGCCTCGTTCCAAAGTCAGTATGTGGTTCTGAATTTATGGCATCCACAGAAGTGTACAGAGAACTTAAGAGGCAAGTCATGTAAATGATGTGCACAGGTACAATATTCAAAAAAAGACCAGAATACAGCTGTAGCTCAGTATTAACCATCCCTACAGTAAAACAAACACCTATTAAAACTTTGTTTTTATATGGCTAAAATTATAAAACAACAATCACAATTACTGTAACTGTTTATTACTGTCAGCAACAGTTCACTTACCTCATCAGGGTTGGCATTAAAGGTGAGACTGCCCTCATCTAGCTGCATATACAATTTTCTAAAAGAAAATCCTAGAGGCGGATTCTTATTGTATATAGAACAGTGACCCCAAGTGGATTTGCACAACCTATGAAAATAGAATTAATCTATTATAAAAACTCCTTTCTGAATTTCATGGATTTTACAGAAGCAAAATGTAATCAACACTGCAAAGCTAAATACTCAAACTATAGGAAAAGTTAGAAGTAGGTTGCTTGTAATGGTTATTAAGTATTTTGCACGTGTTTTTCTAAAATCTTCAATTATACAATTAATGTTTTCTTCTCATAGAGGTTTTGGTGTATTTGAGTGCAACCTCAAAACATATCCCAGTAGGTGGCATCATAATGACAACCACACAGCAGAGACCTCCGGCACTCCTAGAATCTGAACTCTGAAGAACAGTGAGAAGTTGTTCTCCTGTAGTACTATGACGGACTAAAACATTTTGTTTCTTTTCTTGTGCCTCAGCTGTGCAGTGAATTGGACACCACATCTGCACAAAATTAGGCCATTAATTCAGCACTCTCCCCATCTGTCCTTTTTCACCCAACTCTTCTTCCTTTTGTCTTGGCCAGTCCTAATGACTAGATCCAGCCCCATCCCTGTCTTCTATAACTTTTCAGCTTCTTTCCCTTTTATTCCACCCTGACTCCTCAGTTTCATCAGTTTCTGTCCCTCATCTCAGTTTCTTTGATGATACCATCTGAAATTACCTTTCACTTTCTACACACTTTAGATTCCTTATTGAACTGGTAGTTCTGCTTCAACACACCTGCCCTGTAACTAATCAGGAGCAATGTTTAGGATCCAGCAGGCAGTCACTGGAGACATGGCAAAGATCCTGTTTTCAGTTCAGGAACCTGGGTCTTATTTGGACTGAGTTTGAAACTGCAACCACAGTACTTGCCAAAGCTTAAGCACCCTTATACGTGTGGAATAGTGAAGATTTTTACAGAGATTATGCAAATTGAGATTTTTATTTATCGCTAATCAGGACACATTTTCACTACCAAATGAAATGTAGTAAGAATGTGAGCATTATTTGGAAAGATTTAACAAAAAATGATTGAACTGTTTCCCAGAATAAACTTCCAGGAAAATATGTATTTCCTCCCTATATGGTAAGAATATATACTGCGTGCAATTAAGAAGCTCTAGTATCTTCAAGCTTTGGTCTAAGGAATTTATTTGTATTTAGGGTGGGTCTGATACCAAGAACTGAGCACAATACAATGCATATTAATAAACTTAGAACCTTACTGATATGCTTCACTAGAATTCCTGTTTCCTGTCAATGTAACAGTCCCCAACAGAATAACTGTGACTAACAAGCTACACTGCATTATCCTTTTGCTAGGTTCAAAAGCCTGATAGGAAGGGAAGCTGCTTAATTCAAATGCAGCAGGGCAAGGAAATAGATGAGGGAAGGAAGAGACGTAAGGAATAATGAAAGGAAAACAAACAACCTGAACAGCAACCCAACTGCTACAGTAGTTGTACTGTCTGTTAAGGGAGAAGAAAATGTTGTGAAAGAAGTTACACGTTCTGCTGACCATCTACTCTAAAGATAGATATGATTTCATGAGTCTTTCCTAGTGCTGTAAAAAATAAAATACCAGAGAATATAATGTTAGTTACATTTTGATATCACACTATATTATCTGAAATAATGTTCCTTTATTTATTTCCCAGACATACAAATTCTGTGTATGTTATACATAAACGTGTTTCGAGTGTTAGGCTGAAGAAACTTGAGAAAAAAAGACCTTTTCTTTCCTCCCTCTATAACCATCTTCCAAAAAAGATACACCTAAGTTGCTACAAGCATCGTAGATGAGTTCTCACTCCATGCCATTTGGAAGTTTGGCTGAATAGGTTTGCTTGCTTAAGATAGACATCTGTTTGAAGTTCAGACAAGTAATGATACAAACACTTGAGATATGCTTTTAGCTAATACAAAAGTGAAGAGAAGCCCGTTTTTTTCCCCATGCTATCCCAAAAAACAGGTGTATAATAATGCACATGAATACTTGTGCCAAGCACGCTTGTGTACGTAGTAATCTCCAGTAATACCCCACACTAATTAGAAATCCAGAATAACACATTTTTAAATTACATATGTTTCCTCTATGTCAATCTCATTTAATGTAGGAAACCTTTGCTAAGGTTAGAATGACAAAAAGCACTTACTGAGACAAATATAAAATCTAATAATTTTTACTATGTCCAAGTGATACTTCTTTTTCTCATGCTTACCCTTGCCAGAGGAGCTCATCATTAGCAAGATCCTGCCAGACACATGATGCTAGACAGAGATCAGTAGCATTCAGGTATGACAAAATGGTAAAACTAAGCTCTGGTGGCAACATTTCCAGGTTAATGAATCCTTCTTGTTCTTTAGATTTTCTTGTCTTCAACAGGTGGTAGATGTCAATGCCTCCTTGGGCTTGTTTGCGATGGCTTGTATTGGAAACGTTAGCAGGTATCCTCCTACCATGCTCTCTGGTAAGATAGCCTTGTCCACTGTATCCTTGCTGTTGCAATTGTTGGTTTCTAGCAATCCTCCAGAGTCCCTGACCCATCTGCGAGCCTGCTGGACATAAAATCCAAATTAAATGTTGACAGTTACTTGTAAACATTTGTAAGAGAGACTCAGCACATAAGTAAAATTTTAGGACTGATCTGAACAGATAGAAAGTGACTTCTGTCAAAGTTACGCTGACCAGGTAATCAGTCTTCACAAGGCAACTGAAGAAATCCTGAAAACAAAACCCATAAAAAACCCTAAGATGTTTTTCAAAAGTTTCCATGCTTGAAGAGCTACAAAATTAACAGTAAGCTTCTGCAAAGAGTACCAAATATTATCTACATCCTATGCAAGTTAAGAAACTTTAGGTCTCAGAACATTTGGAATCTTCAGATTTCCTTCAAAATTTAACGAAAATACCTTATTTAGAGTCAATGAAGCGCTATAAAACATTAGGAGAAACAAAAATGTATTGGGTAGCATACAATATGAGCCTGTGACTGACACTGAAACAAAGTTTAATGACTTCAGTGATAATGCAGTAAGGATTTTGAGTATTCAGAAACAAGAGAATAAGTATCTTTTCAAGGTTTCTTACCTAGTAGCATAACGTAAAGCCTTGAGAATAAGGTACATACTTATGCAGAGGATATCACTGCAGAAATAGTATAAGAATCCTTTTTGTAATGTAAAAAAAAAAAAAATAGTTGCTATTTTAAGGACCAACTGAAGAAATTTCACAGAAGAAACAAAATGAGACACAAATTAAACCATTCTAGAACCAGCGGCTGAAAATCCACAAGCTCGGCTATCTGTGTAGCAATTCAGCAATTTATATGCCATTTTTTAGAACACATATAATTTTCCCATTCACAAAATTTCTTTCAGATTTGTAGTAATCCAGGATGAATGCTTTCAGAGCCCCCTCAGAATACAAGAAGAGCAAATCCATTGTTATAAAGCCTTTTAAGTAATGGTGCCAAAACCTGTATTTTAAAATTATTTTGAACATAAATTTTCAATCTTCAGATTCAATAGGCCACTCAAAAGCATGTTTTCAAACTTCCAACAATGTAGCTTTATCTAGTAATTGAAACCTCTTGATATCTTGACTGTAGTAACTACCACAGTAAAAATAACATCAAGCCTATTTATAAATAGCTGATCTTCTCTAGCTCTGTCTGGTATCAGTCAAAGTCAGGTTTAAATTCAAATTATGTCTCCTTCATGTTTCTTTGCTACTGCATAGTAAATTCTTTTGCAGTGTTGACAAGCATGATAGGATGCTAAAAGTAATCTAGATTAATGCTGCATTAGTACTGGATTCTACTTCATTAAATAAAAAGCAGCATGTACTCTAGATAGAAACACTCTCTGCTTCATGGAAACTGAGCCCTACAGCTGCTGCTTTGCAGCCACGATTATCCCAGCGTTGGATTATCCCAACGTTCCTTCCTTCGATGCAAGCCTATCGAAGCTGAAGCTTCGTTCATCGCAGATGCATCGCAACCGAGGCCTGCTGGTCCCCCCCGTAACATGAAAGCCCTTCAATCCTGACTCTGGGCAACCAAGCTGGCGGCTGGAGGCACAGCTCGTCCCGCAGGCCCAGAGCCACCCCGGAGAGCCGAAGGCCGAAGCTGTCTAAAGCCGCACCGCGTCCCGAGAAGTTCCGCAGCCGCGCCGCCCTCCTCCCGGCTCCTCCCCGCGCACAGCGGCGCCGGGACCCGGCCCGGGCACTGCAGCCCCGCTCTCGGGGCACCGGCGGTCGCGGCCCGGCGGGTGCCGCCCCCGGGCC
>VZTI01003754.1:3462299-3551865 GCA_013397865.1 Struthidea cinerea | reverse complement strand
GCCCGCCGCGTCTGGGAGCGGCCGCGGGGCCCGGCCGCGCTGCCCAGGGAACGGCGGCGCTCCCGCCGCGCGGGTGAGCGTCAGCATCGCTCTGGGGCGGGGCTTTGTCCCCGCCGTGCGGGCCGGCGGCGCGGCCCGGCTCGCAGCCCAGGGCTCTCCCTCTCCTCGGAGACGGCGAGCCCCGGGGGAAGGCCCGGTCTCCGGCTGTTGTAGAGGCGAGGAAAGGCGGGTGGGGACCCGGCCCCGGTCCCGCTTTTGCTAGTTTGCCATAGCGCGCTGGCTCCGGGACCGCAGCCCGCCTTGCCGTGTTCTGGCTGGGACACGCTTTTTTTTCCCTCTGTTGTTTCGCTGGCGCCCAGAGCAACGAGTCTGGGACGCGCAGTCCCTTGTGCAGTTCGCTCGTGTGCAAGTGGCCTCCGTGTGGCTGGCACGAGAGCGAAGGCCAGTACTTGTCGGCGATGTTTCTGCATCTCTGCGTAATGGTGCGATTTCCCCCCAGCTGCCCGCCCTAAGCAACAGGAGAGTCTAGATTCAGTTCGAAGAAATCAAAAGTCTAGTTGTTGGGCATTTCAGAGACAATGTTTACGTGTGACAACTTGCATGGGGTAGTTTTTTTAGGTTTTTTTTTTGTTTGTTTGTTTGTTTTTTGATTTTTTACATTTATTCTTTAAATACCATATGCAGTTTTGAGAGTTGTTCTTTGAGCCACTTGCTCAAAGTTGTTTATGAACATATCTTGAAACTTCGTTATACTCGATTCTATTCTTGATAGTCAGCGCTCTGTAACTTCTGTTACTAATTCCTACAGATGAAAGCTGTGTTCACCTTCCCAAGATTTTCTACCAACTTGACATATTTTTATGATCTCTTATTTTGTTTTGTAGTGACAGTAGTTACCAGTTTTTATATCCAGAGGTCTGGTGTAAAAAGAAAGGATTGTTTGTTACTTTTGGGAAACAGCCTATATGATTAGACAAAATCCTGTGCGAGTGTCTTCTGTGAGTATTTGCATTGCAGATTAGAGCTTCAGTTTTCTGTCAGACTCTTTGAGATTTGTCTTACTATCTAGTTAAATTCGCAGAACCATAGAATGGATCACATTGTAACATAATGCAGGAAGAATAGCTGCCTCAATTTCCAAATAGTTGGTTAAATTCTTCCAAGCTTTCAACAATAAGTGTTGTGTACTTCTGTTTAGCCAGCACTACACTCCTAATATTCTTTCAGATATCTTTAACTTTGGTAGTTTGTCACACTGAGGATTACTACTTGGTCCTATTTAAAATGAATGAAGATGATGGTTGATTTTAATTGGTATTAACCTGTAGTTCTGTGTTGTATTGTAATGCTTTGGAAATAGCAGTGTCTGGAAAGGGGAGCAAAAACCTTTGAATTTCAGTGATAATTCTATTGTAGTTGTAATTTTATAATTTTTTGTACATAATTTTTTTGAACAGACATACTTTTTTACGTTTATTTAACAATCTGAAAGAAGAATAGTATTTGGAATAATGGCAACAGGAGACCTAAATGGAAGTTTAAGAAAAATAGAACAAGGACTTCGCTTGTTAAATTATCCAAGAGATGTGGATTATACAGTGTAAGTGGCAGTGTGGAAATTTATGCTAATACATGATGACAGCAAGATGTCCAAACAAGATATGTTTTTGGTATTAGCATTGCACCCAGTGATAAGTAAGCAGAACATAACTGTGGGAAGTTGGGGTGTGTTATATGTGAACTGGAGTATAAAAGTATGCAGTTTTGCTCTTCTGAGCAGCTCTTAGAAGAGTCCTGAAGTGTATCACTGTCTTGCTCCTGTTCTGCTGTTCTTCTCTTTGCTTTGGTTAATCTCTCACCTTTCTAATTTCTTTGTAAGTGCTTGCAAAACTTCTTTCAGGAAATTTTGTCCTGTAGAGATTAGAAACAAAAAGGTGTTGAATGTTGAGCTGGAAATGCTGGTGGGCTTTAGACTTGACAAGGTTTAAATTATATGAAGATCACAAAAATATTTTTTTGAGCATTTTACAAATAACAGCAAAGACTGCTGAATGAGAGATGCCTGGACAAAAAAACCTTAAAATGAAAGATGTTTGGATATAACATGCTGTCTGTATTTATGCCTTTCAAGTTTTTGAATTCATATAATGAAAGGCTTTTGTTACCTTCTGCTGTGTAAAATACTTTTGTTTCTTAATAGGTTAGTAAAGGGTGATCCAGCTGCATTTTTACCTATCATCAGCTATTGTTTTACATCTTTTTCAACTTGCATAGCAGAGCTTTTGGTAAAGTGTGATGTGGAACTGACAGCAAAGAGTGACTTGCGTTTTATCGAAGCTGTTTATAAGGTATCTCTTCATGTTCTTTGCAAAAGAAACATGGGTTTGAGTATAACTTCACAAAAATTAAACATCTACTATGAGTTTTACTAGAAAGTGAAAAATTTTGGCAATGAACATGAATTTTAGTTCTGTTAGAATCTGAGATGAGTAGTAAGTTACTGTGTGCAAGTGTTTAGATTTTGATGAAAATAAGGATGGGTGGTGTTAGCCAAATTTTAATTTTGAGACAGTTGCAGAAGCAGTAATATTGTTAGATATTAGTTTTGAAGAATACAGAAATGTTTATTGGACAATAAGATTTATAGAAGTGACCTTGGCAGAAATCTTAACCACCAAAAAAATCACACAAAACTCAAAAAATTGTAATGAAGGCGCAGTTAAGAAATACAGCCATTTTAAAATACTGTGCCATTTTAATACATACAGTTGAGTGCTTAAATGTTATAAATTGGAATCAAATTCTTAACTGATTGAAAATGACTTTGAGCTATCCTTAAAATATACATAAGCACGTTTTTATGAAAGGTGAATTGATGAATTAAGAAATAGTGGCTTATTCAGACTAGTTTTCCATCTGAGAGACTGCTTTACAGAGGGGTTCTGTGGGAGATTTACTTTGCCCTCTGATGCATTTGCTGGGATTAATACAACTTTTTATTGTGCATTCACTTTAAAAAGCTTTTGGTTTAAGTTTTTTAGTATTAATTTCTGTAGTCATTTGTTTCATGAATCTTAAAACTGTGAGTTAAAGTTTACAAGAGTGATGTGATTGAAAGGGGAGATAAGTTTAAGGCCTTCCTTTCTGGAAGAGAAGGTATGTTTAAAGCCTAGTTAGAAGAAACAGCTATATATATCTTTAAATATATAAAAATAATCAAATGAGAAAAGGCTTAACTGCTGAAGTGCAGAATGCAAGAAAAGATTGTAGTATATATTTTTCTTATAGAATAAGAATATGGGCATGCCATTTCTACAGCAAATTGTGAGGTGATTTTGAAAGTGAAGTAAATTCTTACTTTTTTGCAGTTTCTTCGAGATCAATTTCAGTATAAACCAATTTTAACGAAAGAGCAGTTTCTTCAGTGTGGCTTTGCGGAAAGAAAAATGCAAATTGTGTGTGACATTATTAACTGTGTGGTGAAGAAACATAAGGAGTTGAGTAACTCTAGTAAGGTACTGATCAGATGGTTACCTTTATTGTAAGTTTCTTTTGACATGCTTGATGCTGCAGATAAACTGGTCTTCAGCTTCTATTTGAAGATGCAGCATTGCTCATGGACCAAATAATGGCAAATTAGTATGAAGTTCCATTGTAAGATTCTTGAATGCTTTCATTCAAGACATGAAGCTGCCAAGACTTCGTAGTATTAAAAAAAATGTTAGAATGAAGCTAAGTCTAATACTTGGTGTCTTTACAGTAAGTGATGCATTTTCTGTTACACTTCTTGATACAGTGAACATGTGAATCAATAAACTTTTCAGATAAATTTAAAGGCAAAGCAAAATCATCTGATATGTTGAAGTTCTTTACAATTTAAACATGACACTTGTATTTGTTTCTCAAATCTGATTTTTTTTTTATCAATGATACTTGTAATGGCGTTTTTTTAATCAGTGTTTGTTGTGTATCAGTCTCTGCTTTAATGAAAGCAATTACCAGTCTATATTTTACAGGAGTTTGTTTTCTTTGAGTTTATAACAAGTCTTCAGGACTTGGGTTCTGAAGTTTTTAATTCTGAAGAATTAACTGACTTGATTTGTCAGTTTTGAAGACATAACTACCTTTTTTTTTTTATTTGTTTTACTTTCAACTCTGGTGCAAGTTGTCTTTTCTACTATAACCAGCTTTGATGCAACCTAGCATAGCCATTAATGAGTGTAAAAGTATGGCATTCACTTCTGGGTCTGTGCTCTCTATAAATTTGGGTCATATTTAATTTTTTTTTAGACATTATGGTACTACAGAGGTTTAAATGTGTTTGTGTGTGTGCGCCATGAAATATTCCTGACTGTCAGTGATGGTGGTAGAAAGTGGGGTGTGGAATCCTGAAAATTTTCCTGTGTTATTTTCTTCTGTTCACTTTGGAGGTTAAATCCCAAACGAGGAAAAAAATCAGACCTTTTAAATCTGAAGTATGGTCAAATTGTGGTAAAGGTCTTGCTGATCCTAGTGGCAGTGCTCTGAATTCCAGACAGGTATGAAAATAATTTTTATGTTTATGTCTGAAGGTTAACCTCATTTGTAGCAGCTCAGGCTCTTGCTGAAATTTTTGCTTTCGTTTAGATTTTACTGCTTAATCAAACCAGTTTTGAGGTGGGCTGATGTTTGTTTGTTTGTGTTTCCCCAAAGTGTGGTTGGCTGAAATAATTGAAATACAGAGGATGTTGCCTCTCTCTTTTACTGAGTAGTTGATTTCAAAATCTTGGTGGTAATGACCTAGTGCTGTTGTTTGTGCTATATTTGAATTATATCGAGTGTAAGGGACAGCAGTGGAAAAAGATAAAATCGGACAAAGAAGCTATATCGTGTTTGAAGAGTGAAGTGTATTTGGCCTAATGTGTTTTCAACACAGCTTTCAAAACACTTTTTGCTCTTTTGTCAGAATCTGTTCAGCAAAGATTTCATAATGTAGCATTGCTCTTGGCTTTGTTTTTACAAAGGTGAGATGATTATGCATTGAGTAAAAATGATTATACACTATGCTACTCTTGACATGTGAAGGAGGCAGCTTTCCTAGTATTTTCTGCTAAAAGTGTGCAAAATAAAATTGTAGAAAACTTTTAGGACTATGGCTGCCTGTTAATAGGTGGATGTTTCTATTTATAAGGACAATGCTGCTTTTATCAAGGAAAACTTCACAAGTAAAGTATTTGGAATGGCTTCTCTGTCTCTTCTAGGTGTTTAATAGTAGCACTGAACGGGGATAGATACGTGTGTTTTAAGAATACCCTAGTAGAGGAGAGTTTCAGCGTAACTAAAACATCGAGGAATCTGTATGTTAAGGTGCTGCACAGAGCTAGTAATTGTGCATTCTTAATCATTAAGTATTTAATTTTGTTTTGTGACAGTATCATAGGATTTAATCCAACTAGAAAGAATTGCGAAATGTCTTTGTTTTCTCTAAGGAAAGCCTTCCAAGGAAACTAATATGTACCTCATAGGGCTATTTTGCTGACAGTTGTCAAGAAGAAGGGAGAATTCTAATCTTCCTAGCTAAACCCTTTTTTTTCCTTACTGTTTTAGTCATGGTTTTGATGTTGGAACTATCTATACCTATGCATTTCACTGTATGCAATAATATATTTTCCAGTCCACACTTAGAAATCTAACGGCCTTTACATTAGGGGAAGACATTAACGTCTTCATTACTGTTTATGGAGAGGAAACAAGGTACACAGTATATATGGTAAAGTGTGTGCATATTTCTTTTACAGTTCCTTCAAGTCTGTATGATTTTTTTTAAATTAAACTGCATGCTGTTGCTTTCTGTATTTTGCAACCAGCTGGGATAAGATAGTTGGATTTAAATAAATATTAAAATAATAGGTCTTATGTGTCATTACTTGGCTAATGAATTGAAATATTCTTGTAATGAAAAACACCAGGAGTTTGTTGATTTTGTTTGTTTGTTTGTTTTTTAACATACTCAAAAGAAGCCTCTAGTCGAACGGCACTCAGGAAATGAAGTTAGTGGTGACCTTCGTCCACTACCCCTTCCAGCACAGGGAGGGAATGAGGAAGAATTGTGCCTAGATCATGATATTGTGGAAGTTAAATGTGGACAAGTAAGAACTTCTATTTTAAGATGCTGTCTGCATGTATTCTTAACCTTTTTTTTCAGGATTTTTCTAACGGGATAAAGGTCTTTACATTATAGTTATACTTCAGGAGCATGCAGCTGATAGTTATTTAATAAGTGTATTGAAAAAGTGGAAAAAAAAGTCAGTTAAATTGTACTGTATCTTTCAAGACTCTGTCAACAGCTTCTTTTAAAAGCTGAGTTCCCTGAATAGGCATATTTGGTAATCCTGGAAGAAAAATAATTTTATAATGTAGCAGGATGTGGTTACTGAACTTGAAGATTGCACTTAATTTGTTTGATCAAATGATGAATTGTATCTGTTTTGAAATTAGAGGACATGTTCTTATCCATATTTTCAGGTCATAGAAGATAATTTACAAATTGAGTTTTTAAAGAATCAGCTTGCAGATTTCCAGGAAAAGCTTCATAAGCTGGATTGGATGGAAGATAAGCTACAAGTTTTAGAAGAGAAACTGCAAGGAAAGGTGATCATAGATGAGAAGGACTGGAATAATCTATTGAATCGAGTTTTGCTTCTTGAAACAGAACTGTTGTTACAATCCAAAAAGGTATGCTAACTTCTTTTAATTCTATAACAAAAAATTGCCCAGACACAATCTTGTTGGTCTGTTTCTGCCCTCCCTGCCTCTCGATGTGTTTTTTCACTGGTTTTAAAGGCATGATCTGAATGGAAGTGCTGTTTATGAAGTTGATGGTATTTTTTCCTTAACTGTTAAATTCTGTTCTCCCATACTCTATGAACCAAAACTCTCCATTGAGAAACTGTTTGTTTGTAGAAATATGTTCTCATTAGTAATGATTCAGTGTCATCTTTTTTACTACTGAAGTTATAGAAGGAAGTTTTTGAACATAGAGTCTTCATTCTAAGATGACAAAAATAGATGGCATGCATAGTGGAAAATTCAGGATTAATCAAAAAGTTAATTCTTCTTGTAGTCCTATTTTTAATTTGTGGGTCCTTGAAATTTCTATCCTAATCAATGGGGTTTTTTCTCCTATTTCCACTCTTCCCCCACTTCCTATTTCTTGTCAGTGATCTTCATTGCATTTTTAAATGTATGAAAGCGCTGCAGTTGCAGTGGGGCTACATTTGGCATAGCAAGTAAAGCCTCTTTTTGCATTAAGACTCAGGGTTATTTTGCATGCTCCCGAAAGGTCCTTGTTTGCACGTTATGTAGTTTGATACATGTACATGTGTAAATATTTTGAGTTGCAGTGAACCATAGCATCACTTTGAAATTAATCACGTGATCCAAAAACTGTATCCTCACATGCACGGTGTGTATCCTTCAGATACTGTCAGATGCTTTTCAGAAGTTGAAAACCCTTGTGGGAAATAGTTGATTGGTGGTGTGTTTTTCTCTGCAGTTGTAAAACTGCTGAATTTATTCATAATCAGAAGCTCTGTGCATGTTGCTGACCTCACAAATTTGAAAATGTTGCTAATATTTGTATACAAGACATGTTTTACTGTGTGCCTTGAAAGTTCGGTGGTTATGCAAAGTCTTGAAATGGACAGGTGTTCAAACTGATCACTAGGTTACTTCTGAAGGCGGTAGCTCAGTTAGTAAGGATGGATATTCTCAGACACTTTAAAAAAAAGTTGTAGCTCAAGTGATTTACCATCTGAAATCAGTTTCTTATGGATCAGTAGACATATGTCCAAATAATACCACCAATGATAATGTTTTTTTTCTGGTAGCAGTCTCAAGAGGCCTTCAGGTGAACAGCCACAGATAGTTTTTCTCCTGTTTCAAATGTATTCTTTTCAAGAAATTATTGTAGCACATGGGAAAGCTTGTGTTTCAGACTAGATTTGTTCTTTATTTTTGTAAATTTGGTTTTTTACTGCTTCAGTAATATGTTTATTGCAATTGTTCGTATGGTTGGAATAGTATTTGGAAAATACTCTCAAAAATACCACTCAGAAATTTCCAGTGAGATAATTATATTTCTGTAGTACTGCATGTTACTGAAGGAATTCACCTGCAGAAACAAGTTCAATTATAGTTTCTGTGTGGCATTGTTGCTGGTCTTTTTTCAAAGCAAAATTAACTGGTTTTACATATATAAATATATAAGGCTGTTTATATGTGTATAAATAGTCTCCAAAACTAACTGTTTTGCAACAGGCATTTGAAAACTGCTAAGAAATAATCCTTTGGGCCACAGAATTTCTGCTTTTTGGTTTCATGAAATTGGATCCAAGTCATGTTTCACACACACAGAAACAATTCAGAATTACTCTTCTCTTACTCTTGCACTTTTCAGGGAATTTTTGGTATCTAGCCAACATAGCATAGAAGCACTCTTAAGATCTGTCTCTTGCTGTTGCCAAAGCAGCAGCAGCTGTGCATTTAGCTCTGGGAAAGTCTGAAAGCTACCAAATCCATTTCAATGAAAGGAATTGAACAGACATAGTCTGTGCAGATTCTATTTTTGTATTGTTAAGAGATAGACATTATTAAAGTTTTTTCCAGCGTTTTCCCATACAATACCTACTATTCTTCCTCATTCATTTATTTGGGTATAGTATTCCCCTGTTAGCCTATGTAGTTGATCCACAATACAAAGTGACATATTTTAAAGGCTGAGATGTCAAACCATAATGATAACTCATTGGTAAAAAATGTCCAGTTGTTGGTGGAGTGTTGCATTTTTTTACTTTGAAATTAGAACGGTGAACTCAAAAATACTATTGTTTCCTTCCTTATGAACAACATTTTAAAAGTTAGATTGATTTAAACTGAGAACATTTCTTAAAAGAGCCCTCTCTCATTTAGGAGCCTGGGAAACCAGGCCTTCTGAGTTCTAGGCATTTAAGTGGAATGAATCTGAGTTAGTCTGTAGGCTATTTTTTTAGAACTGAGGACTGTATTTTTGAATAACAACCAGCGGTAGAAGGCACACTTACTTTGTTAAGCTCATGGCAGCCAATGTCAAGACGAAATGATCAGTACAGCCTAAGAGCAGTCTGATTGTCCATTCTACTCATACCTAAGTTATAGGCACTGTCTTTTGTCCGGGTTTCGACCTCTTTAGGAACAGCAATACTGATAGGAAAAAAAAGACCCATGAAATGGTCTACTGTTTTAATGAAGCATATGTATGGAAATGTTGAAGTATTTTAGTCCTATGAAGATACTTGTGCAGTGCTAGCATATCTGAATGGTGTAGCAAGCAAATGCATACATACTTAGTACTTAAATATACTTTCGTTCAGTCAGAAGATGATTTAGACAGGGTGTATGGCTAAAATGCAGTAAACTTGTATTTCAGAGAGACTTACCTAAAGAGTTCAGCAATATAAATCAAGAAAGTACTTCTAGAAGCATTCCAGTTTCTCTTGGTGAGTATTAATGATTTTCCTTTTAATTAACATAAATATGCTAAACACTTCTTGCTGACCTTGACTAAAATAGTTTAAATAGATAACTGCAATTTAGTGCCTCTGAATTTAAAACCGTACTGCAGATTAGAAGTTAACCTCCTCCTCATTTCAAGTTTCTAACTTACTCTTTAGAAGATTTAGTTGCTATAGCATAGTAATAGTTACAAATAGCTACTAAAAATATTAAAGATGCAAATTTAATTAAGGTGCTGTTACTAAAGCTGTGAAAAACAATACTGTCATCTGAACTTTAAAGCAGTTATCATCATGTTTTAAAAATGCGCTGTTCTTAAGCACAAATGGAGTTGTTTTTACTGCCACTAATATGTTTTAGGTTGCTGTGTTGTTTTTCGACTCACTACTGAATGTTTTCTATATTTCATCTCTGAAGCAGTGAGCAGCTATCCAACTGGCATTTTTGCTAAACTTCTTTATTTTGAAGAGAAAGACAAAATCTTTTTCTTCCATTTCCAACTTCCATTTAATTTTGATAACATAACAGGAAGTGAATGAAGCAGCCTTAACTGGGAAAGAAGTTAAAAGCATTGCCTAGGCCATGAGTGATTCTTCTGTCTTCCTCAATGGTAGCAGCTCTTTAGCCCTTAGCTGTGTTAGCTCCCTTAGCTCCCCCTGTTCTTCACTGATTTGGTCTGTTTCCCTTGTGGCAGCTGTTATTCCTACCGCCCGTGGTAAGGAGGATATTCTATTTTCCATTCTCAGAAATCAGACATTTTTGTCCAGTGTTGGGCTCTTGAATTGTAATTAAAAGGGAGTCTCAGTAGTTCAGTTTCCATGGAAATTAGGAAGGCAGTGTCTTGGTTATGTCAAAGCTTGTTTTTATCACGGAGTCTCAGATATGGGACCTTCATTTTACGGGACATAGAAAGCTTGCAACATGTTTACTTGCTTTTATAAGTTTAGTGGTGTGTTACTGACACTTGAGGACTTTGTAGTAAGTAAACGGGCAGATGGTCTTTAGAAGAGAATTTTCATATTTTCAAACTCCTCAAATTCTTCTGAATTTATTATCCTGCTTTTCTAAAATTCAGGAAATTTTAGGCATAAAAGTTACGGGGACAGTCTTAAGTCTTTTATCTGAGAAGTAGAGTACTTGGAATACTTTCAGGCTCTTTTTCATTGTAGCACTCTTCAGAAATCACAGATGTACAGAATAAACAATTTTTAATTTTAGGTCTTTAAAAACAATTTAATAAGAATTTTAGATACAAAATAGGGTAGCTGAGTATGCTCCAAAGGTATCATGCATAGATGGTGACATTACCAAAAAAATGGGTATGGGAAAACTTTTTTTTTCTAGATACTAAGCTCTCTTCCCTGACAAAAGTAATATAAAATTGCAAAGAATATCACAGCCTTCCAAAAAAAAAAAAAAATCTGCTACTTATAAGACAGGTTACTTAGCAGAAATTAAAGACATGTTTGAACAGGCAGTTTACAATAAAAATAAAGTAAACCATATGAAATTACTATTCAATGTTTGGCACTGTAATCAGATGTTCATAAGCTTTGATTTTACTCTAATCAGGAGAAAATAATCTTCTTAGTAATCTTTGGAATTTGCTTTGTGTATATTATATATATTATACATAGTGTAATACTGCACTTGTTTTAAAAAAATGAGAAACCTATTTTGGACTCTTATAGTAGCTTTTTCTTTTCCCTCTCTAAACAATGCAATCTCTTCTGTTATTACATACTGTAAATCAAGTTATTTGATAGCTGACCTTGCAAAAGAGAGCAAAAAGGCAAAGGTGACGTAAAACTGAGTATTTCTCTATAGATACAGAGAGGAATGAGGAGATGCCAGAGAGTCATCTTCCGTCGTCTGGATGCAGTTCACTATTATCCACAGACAAATCTCCTAAAGACATGACCATTAATTCTCATGATCTGACAGACATTTCAAAGGTAACTAAAACTGGTGAATGCTCAGTTGATTTCCTTTGAGGTCAAGAGAACAAGTAAGCATTGGTTTTAGTTGTATATACTGATAGAAAAACAAGGAAACTATGCAAAACTACACCTAGGTCTGTCTCATAAAAATACTTTTGATATATAAACAGTGCTGAAAGCTACATTTTCTCTGAATTTTAAGTTGAAAGTCCATCTGAAGAATGTCAGCTTTTGAAGAGTTTACTAACTTTGTTGCTTTTAAATTGTAGGAGACAATAAGACAAAGAATGGAAAAGATAAGTAAAATGTAAGTAATAGGAAAGGGCAGCAGGAATTTATTTCCCAGGAGGGAGTTGTACTGGACTAAGGCATACAGAGAATGTACATATGTGTTCCAAACCTCAAAGGTCTCTACATCAGGTGTGGCATTTCCTTATGGCTTTACTGGATAGTAAATCCACTTACAGGTCTGTATTTGCAGGATGAGTCACTATTTTGGTTTCTAAAAAGCAATAGAAAGCACTCTTAATAGTATTAACTAGAGATTAAAGAGTGTTTAGAGTTCGGTTGATAAGAAATAGGAATATTATTTATCTCCTGATTGAAATTCCCTGGTACTTGCAACTTTTCTTCCTGAAAAATAACTACGTTATCTTAACTGGCTTTTATTATTTAAGGGAAAGTAAAACCAATTTCAGCCTAAGCATTACAATAACTTTATGAAGATGTATTTGATATTAATCCTGAGATTGCTAATGAAATTTTTTGTTATATTTTTATTATACTTGAAGAGAAATGCGTTGCTCTATAATGTTTCTCTAGCAAGAGATTTCTATTCTCTAAGTGCGTGGCCTATAATAAGCTCTAGCCTTTTCTGTGATTTAAATTTTATTCTGTGGGTTACTTCTTTCTTTGTGTACGTAAGGTTTATTGATATATGGGAGGCATTTAAAATAGAAATCAATTGCAAAGGAAAAGGGGGGGTGAGAGAAAACTTACGGTTTCATGCTGCTTGTTAGTATTTTAGATAATTAGAAAGTTAAAAGCAAGCCAGTAATTGCTTACCTTATTTTGTTAAGTGCATGTAAACAAAATTTATTTTCAGAATTGAAGAAACCTTCAAACTGCTCAAAACACCAAGCCCACATCTGGGAATACCTGAAAGCACAGGTCTTCAGACCTGGTCTCTGCAGACTTCTGGATACCAGAAGTAATATGTATGTTTGTACAGCATTAAATTTTTAATATATCGAATTTGTAATGATCACCAGTGCTTTTATTGCATTGAATAAATATTATACTCATGCATCTGTGTATTGATTTCCCTCCCAACGACTACAATTTTAGGTTTTAAGGACTGTACACATAGCTTCTTCCCCCCTCCTTGCACTTTTGTAAATTGAAGTCATTACAGCAGTGTATTCTTGTGTTGACATTTGTTAGCAGTGTGCTAAGTAATATGTTTTTTAAAGTGCGGGCTTGAGGACCATGGTTTACATCCTGTTGGAAACATTCCAGCTGGAACTTTCCTATTACACCCAAGAGGCATTCTTACATACCATCTTACCATCTGTACTGTTGAATAAGTCTTAATAAAAAACTTACATACACAGTTTCAAATATGTACCTTTCTTGCTGTTTTTTTTTTATTTTTAAATGTAAGTTTTCATGCTGAGCTGGAGTGCACCAACACTTTATGGCTTCCATTAACACTGACAAAGTGAGGGTCAGTTTGATCCTAAACACTAAAATGTGCAAGTAAGTCCACAGACTTTGACTGCAAGAGATGTGTTGAGTGTTTTAGTGCTCTTACCCAACACATTTTAAGACCAGCAGCACAGATGGAGACCAGCCAGTATACAAAGAAACACAACATTTTCATTATTTGAAGCCATATTAAGATTTCTGTTTAGAGACATAAGTAGATGTAAGACTTCCATAAACATATGATCAAACCAAAGATGTGTGAGGCTTGATAAGATTTATTTATTTGTTTATTACTCTTTGTAAATTGGTAGCCTATCATATCAAGGTTCCTTTGTTTTAATACGTCACTTAAAAAGATTTTTTGGAGTTTAATATTACAAAAGAATTCAAATTTTTTTTTGGGCACAGTTTGCCAGATGAAGGCAAAAGCCGGTGTTTGACATCCTGTAAAAAGTGATTTCTGTGTTTTAACAATAATTATGATTTTTTTTGATAACCATATGGAATACAAATGGACTTTACACAGAAATAGAAGAACTTACGGTGATATGTTATATAAACTAGTTGAGGGTTTTTTTTATTTCTGCAAAGGACTTTTTCAGTTGTTTAAAAATAAAACTAAAAATATTGGAAAATTAATAGTAGGAATGTGTTTTGCTTCTTAATTGAAAATAGGCCTTACAAATCACTTCATTATTCTAACAATGAAATGAAATGAAGTTTTCTTCTAAATGTTAGAGCAATTCATGTCTTAAAATAGGACTACAGCACCATCTTGTGGAAATCTTTATAAAGTCATCAAAGAGGTAAAAATTAATATTTCTGTCTGCTTTAAGTCGCTATGGTCAAATATTTTGAGTTATCTCTCTTTTATTTTTCCTCTTTGTCTTGGAATCAGAGAGGCTTTTATGTTCAGTGAGATGTTTATTCTCTATGATATTTGATAATGTTTGTGTCAGGAACCAGAGGAATGAATCTGTTGTTTGTTGATGTCATGGCAAAAATGAGAAATGTTAGTCAATACACTTGATTCAAGTTACAGAGACTTATCATTGAATGCTTTTGGAGAATGCAGCAAGTGTTAGAAAAAGAACTTTCTCTATGTGTGCAATTCAATATCATCTCTGTTCAGTGCTACAAAATTGAAAATCCCAAATTGTTCAACTATTTCCTCCTTCCAGCAGCTTATATAGTAATGAAAAGGTAAAATCAATGATACAGACAAACTGAAATTGGAGAAGTGCATTATTGTCTTGTAAAGGTTAATTTTTCTGGAGAAACAGGAAAGTAAGATGATGAAAATATGTTAGAAGCTACTAATTGTGGAATTTACTTAGTTACTTTTCATTAGAGATGCTTAAAATTCTTTACTAATCATTAGTGAACAGGGCTTGAAACAGCTTTTTCCTGTCAGCTGCTTATTTTGACATTGGAAGTTAGGCATAATTTCAAACAGTTGCAATTGTAATATATTCTACCTTAAAATTATTTATTTGCTAATTATTTACAGTTATCTTTTCAAACACTTTATGCAGCGTGTAGTTCCTGTTCAGTTTTTTTTCTGGGATCTTTTTTAACTGTATGGTGAAAATACCTTAATTCACTTACAATCCTCAGCAAATTATGCTTTCTCAGGCGAAGTACTATATCTGCAAAAATTGTTTAATGATAGTATTTTGCTTTCTGTGTGCTAGAGGTCTGTGTTGTGGTCTTTGTAGGATACGTGGGACGATGCACTCTGTCACCTATGCCAGAAGGGTGCTGGTTAAAACACTTAACTCAAGTGTCCCAAATGGGGAAAAGAAGTTGTACCAAAACTGTGATAGTCCTTCACCAGAACATCCTACAGCTTATTTAATGAGGAGTAGTAAACTTAGTATCTCTGTTTAAGCAATGTGACCCTACCTGAGAGAACAATGCTGTTATCAGTCATTGCAAAACTCATTCTCTTTAGATAATCTCTTTAGAACAGATGCTTGATTTGGAAGTAGTGAGGCTTTTTACTCTCTGGGAGCAAACTGCTCTAGTTACAGGTTAACAACAATTAACATTAGTGTGGAGCACTGATGTTCTAACAGAGCATTGCATGTTGGTTTTCCCCTCCCCTTTCCCTTTGCAATTATTGTAAAGAAAACTTGTGCTGTAAAGCAAAATCACTTGATGATAGACTCAAAATCAACAGAAATATAATTTTGCCAATGTTAGGTTTATAGTAAGTTTTTAGCATAAGCAATGTCAAAGAATATTATACTTCAGGGTATTTTAATCAAAGGCATAATTATATTTCTAAAATATACTGCAAGGTCTTCATAAACTTTCACACTTGTGTGTCTGTTCTCTTCTTACCTGGTGTTGCTGCACTGCACTGAGTGCATGTTGAAATATGAACTGGGATTAAGAGTTAGAGAGCCTTGAATGCTTTCCATGAATGCTGAGAATAGTTTCACAAAGCTGAAGTTTTTGGCAGCTTAAGGGATTTCCTCCCAGCGCTGATCATTCCCATCTGTCTGTGTTATCAACTGTGTTTTGTAACTGATGTGACTTAAATAAACTCTTCTGAAAATAAATAGCGAGGGGTATTGGTTGTATTTTTTGGGGTGGTCTTGTTTTTTTTTTATTTTTTCTCATTCACATCAGCTCTGTGATCAGCTTATGACATTGCATCCAAATGTTTGTGCCTGAACTTTCAGTTGGAGCAGCCTGCTGTGCTGTCAACAACTGCAACAGGAGAGAGAATGGGTCAAATTGGTGTTTTACTGCTGAAAGATATCTTTCTCTGAGTCCACAGTGAGCTAGAAGTGGGGAAGTTCCTATGCAAAGTCCCAATGTGCATATTCATGAAAACTTGTGTAATTTATTTTTGAATTGACTGAATGAAAGAGCAAATGTGTGTCTGAGAAAAACATGGGAAATAGGATTAAAGGAAATCTAAATCTACAATTTGGAATTGGGTCAGTTTTCAAGAGTTGAAATAGCTCTGTTTATTACATGTGCTGGTGTTATTTATTTTTTTTTTTTCTCCTTGGCCAGTTTTTTTGGATTTAGAGCCTTATTTTTCATATGTTCAAAAAAACCTGAAAAACCCAACCCCTTCTTTGCTGTGTAAAATGACCATAAAATATACAGGCAAATGCAAACCCAATCCTTGGGGAATATTCTTTGAAATCTTTTGTATTGGGTAATAAACATGTATGAATGTGTAACACATTTAAAGTATTTCACATAGGCAATCACACTGTATTATAAATATATGAAACAAACTCTCAGCCTTAGTTTAACTGTAGTGATAAACTAGGCAATATAGTTAATGGAGTTTGAAGCATTTCATTGCTACCAATATAAGCAAGTTTCAATATACATGAAGACTCTCCAGTTCTTTTTAATGTGTGTTCATTGTTCCATAGGTGATGGAGCAGAATGCACAATGCCTTTCCTATCATACTGACTGATGATCTGGTGTTGCCTACTCTTTGTCCCTGTATTGTTGCGTAAGACACTGACCGTAATTTCTTTGTCTGCTTTCTCCAACTGCAAAATTAAGAGATTCCCCTTGTTTTTCTCTTGAGCATGGTGTGGTTTGGTTCATTGTTTATGCCCACTAAGAATTACTTAGGAAAAAGCTAATGGAAAAAAATGTAGTCTGTTTTTTTCTTGTAATTGAAACCATCCCATTGGAACCTATTGAAGGAACTAAGGGTAAGTTCATGAACTTGCTTGAGCTTATGTATTAGTAGTAACTTAGGCTCCGGCTTCTTGTAGTTATAAAAGTGGTTGACAGCTGTGATAATTTCAGTTAAAGTAGTTGTGCTTTTGTGTGAACTACAGAAAAATAGGTGCTGATATGGTGGAAGATCAGTAGCCTGAATACTTTATCAAGTTCCATTTTAAGCTGAGAGATAACAATTTAAGATTAGTGACTCAAATTTTCTGTGGGTTTTTTCATATATCACTGTTAGAACATTTCTGTATTCTCTATATTACATACAGTCTTTTTCATGAAGATACACCAGCAAACAATTTATTGCTCTTAAGTATTTTGTGATTGAATATGATATTCAAAACTGCAAAATCTTTTTGTTTGAAACTGACTTGGACTTGCATAATACTGTGTTGATGCACTGATCATAAATTGTCTCGACTATGAAATATACACAGGTAAGGGATACAACTGTTACGTTACTTCTGCATGGAAAGAATAAAAGACAATTATTCTAGTAAATGAGAAAGCACTGAGATTAATATTATTTCATAGTTGTTTTAAAGGCTTCAGCCTTGAGTGGAAGTATTTTTGTTACAGGCATATCTTTGATAAGTGTTTGGATTTTAAGTGAATTTTCTGATGGTGTTGCCCCCATTTTAAAGATTGACATAATTATGTACTAACTAATACTGATCTAGTACTACAAGCAGGAGCAATGATCTGTGGGTGTTCTGGTAAGGTTTGTAAGATTTGCTGTACAGGTATAATTTCACTTTAGCAATAAAAGATAAGTTGTCTGGGAATCCCTTCTCACTTCAGGAGAGAAGCTGCCTTGAGTAAAGAGCAAACTGAAGTCCTAATAGAGATGAGGCCTTGAAATATCAAAACCCAGAATATGGAGGTCTTTTCTGGTTATTGAAGTAAGGTCCACAGGAGATTGCTCTGGAGGAGATAAAAATGGAACTACAAGGGAAGCAGGGAAAAGGCTCTGGATGAACCAAAAGTGGGTGTCAGTAGGACATGTTTTATTTAAGTAACGCTTTAAAAGTTACTTTCAGAATATAATGTGTCTGACAATCAAGCAGCACAAAATACCAAGGAGGTGCATTTAATGAAAAGTGTACTCATGTTGAGAACCATTTGAAATTAAAACAGCTCAAATGAGTAGGAAAAATACACTGTAGTATGGTGGTCATATGCATAAGACAGGGTTAGGTACCATAATCACATGAACAGGCCAAGCAACCTTGTGACCAGTGGCTCCATACCTAATACACAAATGATTAGTTCGAAATTGTTTCCAACTTGCTCTGGGCAGATCTGCTGTTATCTCAACCCTTCATACCCTACATTGGGCACTGATTAAGGCTGTCCTGGTTTAGGAACGATATTCCCCAATTCAGTGCCCCCACTGAGACGCTCCAAAACCACACTGCTGCTTGCTCTCCCTGTTTCGCCCTCCCCTTTCCTGCTGGGTGGGATGGAGTTGAGAACTGGAGGCAAAAAAGGCAAAGATTGAGTTGCCTTTTGAGACAAGAAAGTTTACTAGGAACAGCAATGAGATAAGAAAAAGTACAGTAATAACAACAGCATTAATAACCAAAGGGTTCAAAAGAGAATGATTCCATGTAAAATGCTCACTGAGCCCAGAAGGAACCCCTTCTCCCTGGACAAGAGTGTCCCTTTCACCTGCCCTCAGCAATGAGGTGAGGTGGTATGGAAAAACCTCCATGTCCTAATCACACCCCCTCCCTGCTACTGCAAAAAATTAACCCTGTCCTGGCTGGAACCAGGATAGACAGCCATATTGCTTCAGGAAATGGTTTCATAAACCTTTTATCAATGAAAGAAAGAATGCGACAGTGTCCTGAATCTTGTACAAATCACAGACCTGTAAATAAGAGGAGAATACTTAATTTGACAGATTATCTAAAACTGCCCAGGTGTCAGAGAGGGTTTTTGAGCCTTAGGTAATAGTCTTGTCAGACCTGTGCTGACTGACCTGAGCAGCACACTTTAGCACACTAGCTAACTTTAAAATGTCCGCCTAAATTAAGTTGTCTTGATTACTCATTTAGCTCCTCATTTACAGTGTCTTGCATTTTTATCACCATTTGAGTCCCATTAGGCATGCTTACAGTATTTATTTCTGTTATGCTTATATATTTAATGTCTGGGGGTTAGGGGAGTGAAGAATGATTGGTGGGGTTTTTGTTGTCCACTTGAGTGAGGTTTAATGTGAACACTTAAACCACAGCTGTACTCAGAAGCATAAGGTAGCTCAGGTAATCACTCTAAATCCCTGTAAATAAAGTTGTAACTGCAACCAGTGCGAGCATTCCTAAGTTATCAGTAAATTCAGGAGCTCAGGTCCTGTCTTGTTGCTGGGGCTGATGTTGAGGTCAGCACAGGCTACAGGACCCAGGAAGTTTGTGAGTCAGAACATGCCAATCTCTGTTGCGGTAACTGTGCTCTTGCTGATAACTGGGCTAGTTTGGTAACTCCAGTCTTTAACATCTTGGACAGCAGCACATACATCATTAACTGAATGTGGGATCTGAAGTTAAATGGTGCTCTCACTAGTTCGTGTTATGCAGTGGAAATATCTCACGCACCCCACCATGATTGTTGTATGTGTACTTTTGTGTCTGTCTAGGGGAATGGAAGGGACAAATATATTTATAAATATCAATAAAATATTCAAAACATAATTAATACTCTTTAGCTTTTAACAGAAATTATAAAATCAAGTAAGGATAACCTGAACTCAAGATTTCTATTTTAAATGGACTCAATGCTTTCCTGTTAAAAACTGAAGTTGTATTTGGAGTGATTTAAGAAATAGTATCCTGTTTTCATGTAAAGTAAGCCTGTAATTCATGCAAAAATAATCACAGAATATACTGGGCTGGAAGGGGCCCACAAAGATCATCATCCTGGCCCTTCACAGGACCATTCCCAAGAGTCAAATATTTTAAAATGTGAATGTTAAGTCAGACAATTTGGTAAAGGGTCGTTCTTTTTTGTTGCTCCAGTGTTAGTCATTGCACAAAATTAAAAGTTGACTCTTACCACAGAGACCCTACAGAAGGCATATAAAGTATGATACGTATTTTCTATTTTGGTGTAGTTTATAGGAAAATGTACACAGACTTGTCTACTGTAATATAAACAGTTTAGTCTTTAAGCTACTTTTTTTTGTAAAAGATTGACATTTGCTGCTTTTTCCACATAACAGTAGCCAATGTTGTCTTATCAGGAAACAGATTAGCTGCAGTTCTGTAAGTCATAGAGAAGATAAGAATAACTTTGAATAATGGAGCAATGGTGCAACAAGGTCCTTGTGTTTGAGAAAAGATTAAACACTACACTTCCCAATAAGCTGACAATCAGCCTTTTTTTCCACATAAAATTTCTCAATCACTTAGAAAAATGAACTTCAGATAAAGATGCTAAATTATAAAGACTTATATAAAAATCTTAAGCTTTTAATCTTTAAAATTATAAAGCTGCTTGTAATAGAGAGAATATTTCAAAATGATGTGGTTTTTTATAGGAGAAATTCAATCTAATATTCACTTTTTATTGTTCATGTGGGCCCTTATTTGTAACACTGAATCTATGTTGCAGATATAATCCCTCTAATTTAAGATTTTCCAATGTCTAAGAAAAGATATCCAAGGATATTGTCTCAAAATCTCTACAGAAATTGCTGGGTTACATTTCTTGCATCTCTAAATGTGTATCTACTCCCTTGCTAAGAAAGATTTTCTTGATGTCAGTGACGAGTATGTTATTGCACGATTCCAGCTCTCTTGCTATTATTAGCACATATGTCATTTAGTCCTTATTGTAAGTTCAGGTAGAACTGGTTTTGTAGCTGAAAGGGAGTTTTACTTGCCTGCCACTTCCCTTCCTTTGTATCTGGCCTACTAATATTTTCCTTCTTTACAAATTGAAGCTATGCTTTTCTGTTTCAGAAACTCCTTCTTCAGTTTAATGTCTGGATTACATATCTGGGGAAAGAGAGAAGAGCAAGCTCATTGCTTCTGCTGCCAGTACTAAAGCTGATTCTCCTTTCTGGTTTTATCTTCATGTATTTGTTTTTTGTTGAAAATGGAAAAGATCGACACTGCCCATACTCTAGTATAAACAGAATTAATTTTGTGATTATGTGAAATAAAAAAAAAAATATCCCAAAGCAGGAGCTTTAAGAAATGTCAGAAATACAGTTTTGGCTGTATTATTATAATATGGCTTTCAACATACCTGTTTACTTTAAGCCCTGTCTTTTTTCAATAGCGTTGCCCTTAAGCAAATCCATTTTTCTCTCCTTCAGTAAAGAAGAAATTGTTAATGGTGTTTATTACTGTGTCAGGTGAATCTGTGAGTATTTTGCTTGCTAATACTTTCTTTTATGCCCTGAAGTTCAGAAAGAGACAGCTATTGTTGTGGTGAGTTTTGTGTTCCAGTAAATCTAGGAAAAAGGGAGGGAATAAATAAACAGGTTCAGTCAAGTATCATGGCAAAAGTGCTGTTCTTGTTACCTCATTCTATTCTATTGGTAAAGATTCTGTATCAATTAGGATAATTTTTCAAAAATGACTGCTGGGGACATTGTGCAGGCTCTTGCAGAATGTGAACCATGAGAGAGGCCGCAGTCTAGAAAAGGTAAATCTGGGCAGTATCCCATGGGAGCTGTAGATAAGCATATGAGTAAAATTGTGACTATGTTTGTATAATTGGCATGACTGGAGGGAAACAGTAGAGAGAAGCTACATAAACAGTAAACTTCAAGTATGAAAACAATGCTTGCAGAACAGAAACAGGTCAATAGGAAAGGAACCTGAGTATTTCCAATGTTATTTGGATAGGTAAATGTTAGCTTGGGATTCTGTATAAATCATATTCATGTCTTCTGTTTTTTGTTGGAAACCTGGATTCTTCAAAGCAAAATGTAATGTCTCTGATATTTTCCAAAGGGGCTGTTTGGCCTTGTATCTCACTTTGCATGGGGAGATTCAACTTAGAACTCATCATTGCAAAGTCAGATGTGTTGTATATCTTGTGTAATGTTTGTCAGCATTGAACTATTTCAGCATTTTTTTTTCACTCAGTATTTTCAGTAAATATTTTTTCAGTATTTCTGTTCTTATCAGCCTGAATATTATCAGCCAAAATGATCATATCACAAGATAACCACCTCTCTCAGAACATTTATGAGTAGATTTAGATTTTATATTTCTACTTTATAACAGTAGGAGCAGCACACATTAAATCTTTGTCCTAACAGCCTCTTTTAAGTTTTCTTCAGCTTTTTGTTGTCTGACCCTTAACAAAATATCATTCTAGAAATTACAGACTTGTCATTCTAGAAATTACAATTTTGAAATTTCAGACTTGTATATCCATATATTTTTCTTTCTTGTTCCTCCTGATTTATCCAAGCACAACAATTGTATCTTTTCCCTTTCTTTTTTACCTTCCTTAGGTCAAACATTGGGTTCTTTTTGGCATGTTAGGTCTATATGAAATGTGATCAGTAATGGAGAATATTGGAAGCATAATATTAAAAAGAAGTCCTCAACTAAAAATCCTGTTCAAATGAAGATGTTGAAGAAGGGTTCTGCTTCTTCTTTTGAGTCCTTTGAGAGTATTGTATACCTAATGTTTATATGACTTGAAGAAAATTAGACATTTGTCACAGAAAAACTTGATGGATTCTAGGGAATGAGCACAGCTACCACATAATTGCAGAAACTCCAACTTTAAGCTGAGTGCAGCGTCCTTCAAAGGGAATTGGATTTCATACTGTCAGTAGTGTAACATAACTTATTACTTGGTGCTTAATAACAACTTTAACTTGGAGGTAATGATTTTACATTTAGACTCCCATTAAAAAGATAAACACCTTAAACTGAATGCTCAGCTCACTTAACCATGGTGTCTGTTTAGTGTGAAGGACTTTATGAACTTTTTTCCTCTTTCTTTGGGTTTCTGAGGCCCTGTCTGGTACTAAGCTTTAACAACTTGTCTGCCTGAGACCTTAGGGCCACACAGAAATGTCTGATGAAATTGCAGAAGATTCAAAGCTCCTTACATAGCTAAAATTGCATTAGATGACCTGTGAGAAATAGGTACCACTGCAAATTCAAGTTAATGTTAGGATTCCTGTCAGCAAAGGCAATCGTTTAAGCCCTTTCTTGTGAAGCAACCAAATAAAGTATTACTCAAACATCTGTCAGCAGAGACTTGAGGTCTAACCCTCAGCTAAGCTAGAAACCCATAATGAGGGACACCTGGTTCAAACTGCTTTTGCTTAGACAAAGCTTCAGCACTTCTTTGATGTATTGGAAGTCACATTTGTGACAATATAATTTTCTAGAAATAATCTGTCCAACCTAATGTATACACTCTGATTAACTCTTCTTCATTAGGCTTTGTTATTTATCTTCACATTATAAAGATTTTCTGCATCTGAATGTATTGTGCCTTTCTTTAAAACTGTTCAAATTTAATGTGCTAGTTTTCGCTTGTAAAGCAACTAAGTATTTAATAATTCTGAGATAAGTAGAAGCCTTCTGATCTCCTTTCCATATCCACGTACTGTAGCAAACCAGCAGAACCCCTTCCTTCCTTTTCTAAAATGTAAATATTACACTATTTATCCATAATATTCCCTGTGACTGCCTCCTCTGCTTTAATGTGCATGTTTGCTAATTCAGTCTTTTGTCACAGGATGAGTTTATTTCCTACAGATTCCCCACCTTTTTAGGTACTCAGATGCTTCTAGAAGTTTTTCAAAGCTCAGGTTGTTCTGAAAGCTGAGCGCTAAGAAGTAAGACTTCACATTGCATTTCCAAGTAGGGCAAAAGGGGTAAGGCGAAGGGCTGTTTTTAACAAAACAGTGGATAATCATTGTCACCTCACTAGAGAGTTTAACTGCTGCTCTTGACTAGAGATGGGATAGTTCATTTACATGGAAAAAGCATAAGAAAGGCCATTAATAATTGTTTATAGAGTATGATGGATGTCACCTTATAATTACCACTATTCTACTAATAGTAACCTGAATCTTAAGAGTTGTCTTGGGAAATAAAAAAGTTGGAATCCCACAGAAAACAGGATCTTTGTCTCATTTTTTTCCCCTTCTGTTAAATGGTGCTACTGTTAAAAAGCTTTAAAGTAAATACCTAGTTGTTAAAAACTATTGCTGAATCTGAAGACTTTTTACACTGCTGTTCATTTTGTTATTCAAATTTTAATTTAATGGATTTCTTATATTGCAATAAACCTGTGTTTTCTCTTTTAGCTTTTCTGTAAGGATCCCTGATTCTTTGTTTCAAGCACTATCTAGAAACTCTTGAGAACAATTTAAATTGCTAGTTGCTTAAGGGGTGGATCTCTCTTGTGTTATCACAAGGCAGGATATTTTTTTGAAGAGTACATAAACCCAGAATCCTTAATTTCTCAACCATGTAGATAGAAATCCTGAGGGACCTTAAAGATCATCTAGATCCAGCCCACCTACCATAGGCAGGGACACCTTCCACTAGACCAGGATGCTCAAAGCCCCATCCTGCCTGACCTTCCAGGGATGGGGCATCCACAGCTTCTCTGGGAAACTTGTGCCAGTATCTCACTATCCTCAGAGTAAAGAATTTCTTCCTAATATCTAAACTAAACCTGCCCTCTTTGAATTTGAAGCTATTCCACCTTGTCCTGTCACTACATGCCCTTGTAAAAAGTCCCTCTGCAGCTCTCTTGCAGGCCCCTTTGAGGTACTGGAAGGCTGCTGTAAGGTGCCCTCAGAGCCTTCTCTTCTCCAGGCTGACCAACTCTAACTCTCTCAGCCTGTCTCCATAGGAGAGGTGCTCCAGCCCACTGAGCAGCCATGTGATCTCCCCTGCAACTTGCTCCAGCAATCCATGTGCTTATTTTGGGATCCCAGAGCTTCACGCAGCATTCTAGGTGGGTTGTCACCATAGCAGAGCAGAGGGGCACAATCCCCTCCCTCGGCTTGCTGGTCACAGTGCTTTTGATGAAGCTCAGGATATTCTTGGCTTTCTGGGCTGCAAGTGCACATCTGGGTCACGCTGAGCTTCTAGTCAACCAGAGAAAGCAATCTGTAACCAAGGAAGGTCTTGGCAAACAGTTTATCAGCATTTTTCAGGCAGTCTAACCCAGCACCGTGTCTATAGAGCATTTAAGTTAATTTTCCTTGTAATTAAGTAAACCTGAAATGTATCAGTGAAGGTTTACTTTCCTGGAATTGAAACATAGAACTTAATGTAAGTGACCGAGTTGCTCACTAATTGAAGCAATCAGTCAAGATAATGAGGGAGGATTTTCTAGTGAGTGGTAGTGGTGGGTGGGGGAGAGGGGAGACATTCAGAAATTCCTTGAAAGTAGAAACATGATTAGTGGGTACAGATACAGACTCAGAAGGATTTGTGTTAGGGTTGGCAGTGAAGAAGTTGTGCACTCTGCACTCAGGAATGATATTTGAAAAGGTTGTTGCTTATGTTTGTTGTACTGAACTGTTTTATTCTCTCGCTAAGCAGATTTTTTTGATGTATGGCAACCACAGAATAACTATTGACTTAAAATGGAAGAGTAACTGCAATTCTAATTTAAATGGAATTGCTACTTGAGGGTGGAAATTTTACCTGCTTGCGGTAATTCTTACAAGTAAGTATGTGATCTGGATGGTGTTCAGCACTCATTAATCATGTTTGCATACCCCTTTTACAGCTGGATTTTCAAATCTGGTATTAAAGTTCATTTAACTTGCCTCCAGAAAGTAAATATGTCAGTAAGTTTTGGTTTGTTTTACATACTCATTCTTCAGGTAGTTTAACTTAGTACAAATCTATACTGCATTCAAACTTTATTCAGAGTTGGTTAAGACTAGTTTCATTTCAGATTATAGAGTGATTCAGGAACACCTGGAGCCAAGATTTATATCTTCACCTAAATTTTGAAAGTAGTGGGTTTTTATAGCTCTTTAGAGGAAAGGCAGGAACTGCATTAACACTTGTTAGAGCCACAGTTAATGCAATGCTGACTAGAATGTAACCTCCTCAAACATTAATGTTAAAATGTCAAAAAAAAAAAAAAGAGAGGGGGAATAAATTTAAATAGTTGTTCTTGGGAAATTACTTAGTCTCCTTTAGTTAAAAAGTAGTCAAGTTTTAAAGCGTTTGAGAGACATTATAGTAATGTGAACAAGGTTTGCTCCTTTATTTCCTGCTGATCTGGTATCAAAAGTAAAGACCTCAAGTCCTCATAGAAGTTACTTCACTGGAATAAGTATATGAAGATTTTAAAGCCTGACAGGTTACGTGCACCAGTCACAGACTTTGAAACTGATGTATTTCTCAACTGAAGTATCACATTGAAAATTATCCTTTGCTTAGCTTTTTCTTGTGCCAGAGAGATTCAGACTCAGTATGTTGGAAATCTAGGTTTCAAGTTGCAAGGATTTGAAAACATCTAGCTTTGAGTGCTTCTGTATAGTAATGCTATATCATTTAGAAAAATTATATCTGCTTAAAGTTGTACTCATGTTTAAATCCTTCCTCAGAGATGATGAAAATTACAGTGTGTAGCCTCAGGTCCCATAATGCACACTGTGTAATTCCCTTCCTTAAAGTAGATAGTAGAAGGCCATGAGTTATAGAAATTCTGGCAAGTTTCAGCACTCCAGCCTGCTTTTCCAAACTCTTAAATAGTGAAACGATGCCATCTTTTGCTTTCATTAGAAAATATCAATCAGCTGGAATTGTTGTTCATCACTGACAGCATCCATTCAGTATCATTTCACTTGAGTCAGGGTGATAAATCATGCTCTGCAATTTCTCTGAAGAATATAAAACCATTCCAAGACTACATCTGTTAAGAATATAATGCTAGTCTTTCCATGCGGCAGAATGTAGGTTTTATCACAACAGCACCATTTAGAGACGTGCATGCATGTATTTGAATATTTTGACTAGGCAAGATGGGTTACTTTCTGAATAAGAAACAAATAAGTCTTGGGATAATCTCTTATATTCAATCTCTCCTATCTTTTCTCTATGAAAAGAGATTTTGAGATATACTTGTTTAAAATAACTTCAGGAACTTGAAAGCAACAACTATTTCCAGTGTTTCTGCAGATGTGTGAAATGTTTTGCACATCAAAATGAAGGCGATGAATTATGGCTACACAAAAGGGCCAAGCAAATTCTATTAAGACAGTCAGCAAAAGTTGGTTTTGTAACTTTTTTGAAAATTATAAAACTTTTCCTGTTAAAAATCACCACAATTGTGTATCTGAATTTTCATTTATTTTTATGACAGCACTGGGATGCATTATTTTTGGCTGCCTCAAAAAATATGTTCTGGAGAAAACCAGATCTTTCAAGTATTGGAGAGACCTGACAAAAGTTGGCAAATGTTATCTAAACAGACTATACACCCTTCTTTTCTTGCCTAAATCCCCATGACTCATGTATACATTATCTTGTCTGCTCAACCTGTATCCTTTCTTCCCCTATCCTAGTTTGTGCTATGGACAGGTTTTACTTCTCTGCAGCCTTTGTGACCCTCTGGTGTGTAGTCTGCATGCTCTGATTTGGGTTACACCCAATCTGTCCAAATAGACTGAATGCCTGTCAGTAGTTTGAATGTTTTAGCTCCCCCACATCCAGCAGCTGGCAAACTGTTGTTTTGTTAAATCTGACCAATTTAACCTTTCGGAGGTATTTGAAAATTTGCCAAATGAGTGACAAAAAATGAAAACAAATCTAGTTCCACTTGTGAGGTTAGCCTGCAGTGAGTGAGAAATTAATTTGATAGTATACATCATAATGTTATCATGGTTTGTACTTTTAATTTTACACTGTGACTGCAGTTTGAAAAAATGATGATCAACTTAACTAAGGATGCCTAAGCACAAAGCTGTCTCTCAAGAGCTGAAGTTATGACTAGGGCACAGACTCAGACCGGCAGGGAATCTGAGATGTTTTTTCAGAGAAACCAGCTGGTTTTGTACACTTCTTCAAGACCCAGTATTTCCTTATACGGTATTTTTCACTAAGCAACCTATCACACATTGCCATGTCAGTAACACACTTTCTTCATGTCCCTATATGGGGGTGATCATGCCTCCAGCAGCTTCTGGTAGGCTCCTGTCGTCAGGGCTCTGCTGTGTGGCGTCTCCTCTCCCAAGGTCAGGTGGAGACAAGCCTCTCTGTGCTGCCATGGCATTCTGCAGGCACACCCTGCAGCCTGCAGTTCAGTTCCATCCTATCTCTTCACACAAAGAGCCACCAGCATTCAAAAGAAGAGAGTCTAGAGCTCCACCAACTTGAACATCTCTTTTAGTCCAGTTCTAACCAGAACTGAGAAGTTTTTCACCCGGTCAGTATCCAAAACCAACCAGCTCATTTACACATATTTCCTTGGGGATTGGTCTGTTAGATGTCTTTGGAGCCCACTGACTGCACTGATCTGCTTGCACAACTGGTGGCAGCTCTGGATGAAGGAAAGGCTGTGTATGTTGTCCGACTTCAGCAAAGCCTTTGATACGGTCTTCCACAGCATTCTCCTGGGAAAAGCTGGCAGCCCACAGACTGGACAGATGCATAGTTCACTGGGTTAAAAACTGTCTGGATGGTTGGGAGCAGAGAGTGATGGTGAATGGTGCTACATCCAGTTTTCAGCCAGTCACTAGTGGTGTCCCCCGTGAGGCCTGTCCTGTTTAATATCTACTGATAAGGGGATCGGTTGTACACTCAGTACTTTGCAGATGACACTGATTTGTGTGGGTCTGTCGATCTTCTGGGGGGCAGGCAGGCTATACAGAAGGATCTGAAAAAACTGGGTCATGGGTCGAGGCCAGTTGTCTGAGGTTCAACAAGGCTAAACACCAGCTTATGCCCCTAGGTCACAACGACCCCATGCAGCACTACAGGCTGGGGCGGAGTGTCTGGGAAGCTGCCTGGAGGAAAAGAACTTGGTGGTGCTGGTTGGCAGCATCTGAACATGAGCCAGCTGTGCCCAGGCGGCCGAGAAGGCCAGTGGCATCCTTCCTGTACCAGCAATAGCATGGCCAGCAGGACCAGGGCAGTGACTGTCCCCCCATACTCAGCACTGGTGAGGCCGCACCTTGAGTACTGTGTCCAGTTCTGGTCCCCTCACAACATGAAGGACAGTGAGGGTCTGGAGCGTGTCCAGAGAAGGGTGACAGAGCTGGGGAAAGGTCTGGAACACAAGTCTTGTAAGGAGTGGCTGAGGGAGTTGGGGTTGTTTAGCCTGGAGGAAAGGAAGCTTAGGGGAGACCTTACCACTCTCTAAGGCTGCCTGAAAGGAGGTTGTAGCCATGTGGGGGTTGGCCTCTTCTCCCAAGCAATAAGTGACAGGACAAGAGGAAATGACCTCAAGCTGCATAAGCGGAGGTTGAAGTTGGGCATCAGAAGGAACTGCTTCATGGAAAAGGTTGTTAACTGTTGGAACAGACTTCCCAGGGAGGTGGTGAGTGTTCAAGAAACAACTGGATGTGACATTTAGCGCTCTGGTCTAGTTGGCAAGATGGTGATTGATCAAAGGTTGAATTTAATGAGCCTGGAGGTTGTTTGCAATTTAAATGATTCTGATTCTGTGACTTCCCTTTTCTATTATGGCTTAGGACATGTAGTAGTTTTCTCAGTGGTAGGAATGCAAATATGTGTCTTTACTTCCAGGAATTGTCTTAACCACCGATCTATAGAATAGTTCATATAAGAAGTGTGGTTTGGTGTTTTTTCCTGCTTCACAAAACTTTTCACTTGTTATTTCATTATATGTACAGCTACAAGGTAAGCAGTCTTGGGAAAAGCAAATGGAATGTAAACTGTCTCTCCATGAGCTTCCTGATGGCTAGACCAGAATTTCATGGATTTTTTTGTCATTATGGCCCAGACAATTTCCTCTGGGTTACTTTATAGAAGTCATCACCATGTGTGTTTTAAGAGAAAAATATCTTCCTTCCAATAATGAGTAGGTACTTGTAACTTAGAGAGTGTTTTCATCTGTGATCACAAATAGAGAGAGGCATTTAACTGTAGGTAAAAAACCTAAGCACCAAAGATTTTTACTTTTTTTTGGCAAGAGTTTTCTATAATTGGCTTATTTCAGGGAGCAGCTTAAAGGAAGCAAGGAATGGCTGGGGTCAGGGAGGAAATGCATAGGAACATCTTAAACTGGCTTTACTGTCTGAAGACAAGACAATGAATCATGGAACTACCCTTTAATACAGATGTTTGTATTCCTTTGAGGGAGGAGCTGGTCAAGTGCTTAAGTGGTTCTGCAGCACCTCTAAACTTTTTAGATGTGAAATTACAATTTATTGGACTGTGGAGTGCTTCACAGTCCCTATCAAAATATGTACTCTCAGCAGTACAAAAAATTTAATTATTATTATTTAATACTTTTGCATTTAGTCCCAAATTTAAAACTGCATGTTTTCATAACCAGCAATTAAGGTGTTAAAATATAGGTAATATAGGTAAAAAAACCCCAAACCAACAAACAAACAAAAGCCTTTAAAAAACTCTACGTATAACCCAAGAGATAAGAAGTACTTTGGATACAAGTCTGTGGGTTACTTTTTTCTTTTTTTCCCTTTTCCCTCCAAGAACAGTTAAAAAAAAAAAAAAAGGCATAAATTCATCACCCTGATCAAAAAGTTCATATTCAGGAAAGACCTTTTGTGGGGAATTAACTCTTCTCCCTGCCACTATGCACTTGGATCTCAAATGCATTCCTGACTTTGGACCTCTGTCAACACAGGAAAACAGGCAAGATTATCAAGTGAATTGTAAATAATTGCTTAAAGGAGAAGGATGGGAAGATGGGGAAAATTACTTAAGGAAGATCATTTTATGCTAGATACTTGCAGGTGGTAAGTGTGTGTATTCGCTGTTCTTCTTGAGCAGTCCTTGCCGAGAGAGATTATATGCATCAACTTACTTCCCCTGATTTAATTTAAACTGAAAAAAGACTCATTTTGTCTCCATTCAAACGGCATAAGCACAATTAAAATGAGGATGCCTTTATCTGCAAAGAGCACACTTTGTTCTGCTTTTCTCTGAACTCTCTCATGTTTTCTTTCTAATGTCTTATCTTTTTTAGTTGTCTTTTGAACACATGCTCACCTGCTTCACTGGATCCAAAGCTACTAATAAAAACACCTCATAATATATAACAGATGCAGAAGTGAATATAAGTGGAAACAGTTGAATAAGGGGAGCAGACCCTGAGCTGTCATCAAGCTCTTCACAGTCACCAGATTTTTTTTCACCTGCTCATGAAGTGCTTGCTCAAGACGTGTTGGCAGTGACTGTATGTTTCATCTCTCACCATTTTTTTTCCCCTCTCTGCCTCGGGCTTTTTCTGAGACTTTGTGAGTATATTAAATTCATCTTTAAATCCTGCTAAATGTGCTAAACAATGTAAAGTGGTTGCCATTAAAAAGACAAATTTATGTGCTGCCAATATTTTAACTAGGACTGCCTTCTAAAATTTGTCCTTGGAGACTTTCTGGAATCCTTCCAGCTTGTGAGAGACTGGTGTGGAAGGGCATGTGTCATCTTGGTGAGGAGTCCATTGGAGGGCTAGGAGATCTTTTGTTTGTTTTTCTTTATAAACAAATGGCATATCCACACTTCTTCCCAAAATGTAAATGCATATTGAAAATGACCATGGTTCTGTGTGTAAACTTTACAGCAAAAGAAATGGCATTTATCTTTCTTCAAAAATGTTTTTGAAAGCAATTGATGTTTGCTGTTCTCTATCCACATGCAAAAGGCGTGTTTACAGAATTTTTTCTAGATGTGTGAAGAAAGTTTTGGGCAAGATAGTTTTAAAGAAGATGCAGAGAAGTTTTGATTTGGTTACAAAATTAAGTACTCCAGAAATCGCAATTTCATGTGCATTCCTTTCCTTCCAGAAGTGTTTTCAGATTCCATTAAACACACCAGGCTTTGTTGCCTTGTGTTCTTTGTGGATACAAAAAAAAAGAAAGTAGAGGCTATTAAAACAAGCTTAGAATCTAACAGCTGATATGTACTAATAAAGTCAGTTGCATTCTTCATTGTGAACTTAATCTCCATTTGCTGGTTGTAGTAAGGTAGCTGGACAGTGGACTTATGAAGGACCCTCTTGGTGGCACACCAGCATAATTCTGTTATGTTAAACCAGAACACTTAAAAAGGATTTGTCAGTTTGGTTTCATTTAGGTTCTGCTTACATGTCCTACAGTGCTTGGCAGTACAATGCTGGAGTGTGAAATAAGTTATAGACACAAGTATCTTTTTAGAGGACGTGTGATCTGACTGTCTCTGTTGGCAGCAGAGAGAACACATCCCAAATTCCCTACCAGAGAATGCAGACAGAAAAATAGTTTTGGTCTCCTTCCCTTCCTCTGTCCTCTTTCTGTTACCCCATGTGAAATGAAATGCAGCAGTCCCAACAAAAAGTTATAGCATTTTTTTTCCCAGCTAAATTAAACAATAGCCTTTCTGCAATTGAATGGTGCATGTTCAAAGGAATTTTGTATTTTGTGGTGTTTATTGATTTGATTTGTGTTCAATATTACTGTTTGATTTTCTTTCTAGAACTGAGCTGCAGGGTCTTCTGCTTTCTATTCCACAGACCTCCTGAAACCACGTATCTTCCTTTATTATGCAATCTAGTGTCACTTGCCTGTTTAGAGGCAGAGCTGGACAGCAGTGAAAGTCAGTCTGTCAGTTTGTGTTATACTGTGCACTTCCTTTCTCCCTGCTCAATATATGCTTTTAAATACAAAGTTCAGACTAATGTTGCTGTAGAGAGACCTGTCTCTCTGTTTGTTCACAGATGCTTTGTATTGGTCATACGCACAAATTATAACTGGAACTTTATTCTCTTTTGTTTGCAGCCTCTTTGGTTCTATGTGGTTGATAGTTTTAAGTACACATAGAAATAACCACACACTAAAACATATGGATCCAAGTGCTGCCCTCAGTTACATCACTGTAAATCTGGAGAGTAACTGTTATCATTCGGGTTTATGCTAGTGCTATTAAGATAAAGAAAGGGAGTGATTTATTAGTGATGAACAGAGTTTTTATAGCCATGTCAGTCTTGCACAAGTTTATAAGGTTGTTTAAGTACCAATACTCACAGGTTTAACTCTTACTTTTATTATGTGTAAAAAGTCTATGGCAGGTCATTCCATAGTAAGTGAATGGTATGTAAGGGTATATTAATTAAAAGTCCTATTACTTGAGGAAATTACTTGGATTTTTTTTTTTAAAGTCTCAGAGCTCTTGTATGATCTTTAATTCAACTAATTTATTATTTTTTATGCAATATTTTTGTCTGATATGTATCGCTACTGCATGAGAATATCCTTGGCTCAAAAGAGGACCATTAGCAAGACAGTGAACATGTTTGTAATTTCTTTAAGGGATACAGACATGTAAATGTGTTGTGACACATTTTCTGAACATCTCAAGAAATCTTAACCAACACTCAACAACAACGGAGGGAGGCACGAGGAAAACTTTTTCGGGGGTGTTGATTGTGGTTCAGAATTATCACTGCTGCTTGGTCTCTTCTTGTCTTTTCATTCATAGCTCTCTGTAAAGGAAAGAGATATATAGATAAATAAATTTGCATATGTAGAAAGAATAAAGAATACTATATCTGAAGAAAAAACACTAGAGTCTAAAAACTTTTGCCTTGGTCATATTAAATATTTAATGAGCATAAAATACTCTGATCTTATGTCTTTTGAATGGTGTCTAAATAAATTTACATTGTGGGATATACTTAATTATTTTATTAATGAATGCTTTCAACATTTTAGACATTTAATCAAATAATGTGCAAAAATGAAACTTCTGTGAGAAAACTGCCAACAAAATACTTTTAAATAAAAGTCACAGAAAAGGCAGGAATGATATTATATATGATATATATGATATATATATGATAAATGCTGTTATAAGTCCTGATAGTGCACCACTGAAGTCTGTGCCAATAATGTCTTGTTCACTAATCACTGACTCTGAATAAACTGTACAATTTCTCTTTAAAAAGGCACCACAGTCATTTCATATTTAAGAGAATTCGAAGGCTCAAGCTATATTTATCAACCTCATCAGAACAAATCATAACTTGTAGGAGGAATGCTTAAAAAATAAATCCTTTAAGGAAGGTTCCTGGTTTCTGCATTCTGGAAAACTGTTCAGTGTCCAAGAGTATAGCACTGAAGATATTGAGTGGATAATTTTTCTATTAATGCAAGCAACACATAGAAATTAGGAATTTTCCTGGGACACACATATGAATAAATGCAAAGTCAAGGCCTTAAAGCAGCCCAGAAATGCTTAGCTCTCTTGATACCCGCAGCTTTTCAGAGCCAGCACTACTTTTACTTACCTAAAAGTGGTTATTATCTTGACATGCATATATAAAACTTTTATGAGTTCCCAAGAATCTGTGAGAAATTATGCAAGTATACTCTGGGGGAAAGGGGCACAAAATCCCCTAAAGGTGGATGTTTAAATAATACACAGAAATTGTGATCTAACATCAAATCCTGATTGAACAGCGCATGGAGACGTGGTCCTTTCAAACACACTGAACTGAGAGCTCTAAAATATTAAAGTGATTTCTGATGTCCAACTTTAAGGCACTAAAAGTAGATCTTCATATTTTTATGTATGAATGCTGGGCCTATATAGTAATATTGGCCATCAGGAGGATGCTGCACATTTGCAGACCTGCCATTTTCTGTGCTGGTATGCTACACATATGTTTCTTACTTACTCATATAGTGCCAAGTCCTGTGTTTGAAGTGGAAATTATTTGGTGAAGATTTTTTTATGTGCACTATTAAAGCATGTTATACATTGGTCAAGGCAAAGAGAGAGCTGGCATGTTAAGGTACAGAAAGTATATTTGGTCTTAGACCAAATGTACGGATATACATTTATGTGTATACATTGTTTCAAAAAATTCGGTGTTTCTATTAAGTAATTATTTTCATGCTTGTTACCATTTATTGAAATTTAATAAACAGGTGGTTTCAGAATTTCTCCCACTTCTACCTGAATTTATTCTGTCTTCACTTGAAACTCCCCTGTAATCTAGTCCCACTTCACTTCCCTCTCTTGTGCCAAAAATGCCAGGCTCTTTTGGGTATTGACCTACCTTGGACAACAGTACATTCCCTAAAATGTCTCTGAGAAAATAACTTCGTGGTGTATAATATTCACATATTATTAATTGAATAATATTTATTTAACAAATAAGCCTATTACATAAAACTTTCCAATGATTTTGTTATTGTTTCTCACAACTGGATCTGCAGCTGGGGGGAATGAGGGTTTCTGACTTGGGCCAGAATATGGTGCTGCAGCTGCTCTTGTAGAAGGGCCTGCGGAGAGAGGAGGGAAGAAGACCAGGATGTTTACGGACTAATTCGCATCCTTAGATAAGTAAACATTTAGAATTATTTCTTATAATCAAAAACGTTTAAGCAGCTTTATGGTTTTTAAAAGCTTTAATATAGTACTTGTCTGTGGAAGCAGAAGTTTTACCTTTCCACTTGGTTTTAAAGCACATCAACTTCTCCATTTTAACAGACCTGCAAATTTAACAGACAGGCCAACTTAACAGGCTATGCAGAAGATGATCTTAGTTTTACAGGATGAAACCAGCACATTTTTGATAGAGCTGTGCTTGTTGCTAATACAAGCTCCAGTTTAGCCCAGCAGCTGTGAAAGAAACAAATGCATTGAAGTTCCCTATCCAACCAGCAACTGGTGGATAGAGAACTACTTGGGTATTTTTTGGGTTTTGCTTTTGGGTTTTGCTTTTGGATTTTAAATGAGTGATTGAAATAAAAAATAGCTGGATTTTTGTGATTGGGAATTGTACCGCTCTCCAGGCATGTGGTCCTCCTATATGTCATAAGGATGATTCTAACTTTAATTTTACATTCAATTCTGACTGTAAAAGCCTTGACAACTTTCAGTCAGAAAATCTGTTGTTGTTTGTCTCATTCTGAAGTCTACCACACTATGGTGGGCAGAATTTTATTAAGATTTTAAGGTCTCTTTGTCACTGTTCATGTAAAATACTATGTCATAGCAGCTATTTCTTATGCTACATACTAGAACTCTGCTTACTGACACAGAAGTTCTCTTTGCTCTTCCAGCAGTAAACGTTATTTCTGGTCTGAGTTGGCCTATTAATTGACTCTCTCATAGTTCATCATAATTAAGGGAGGTCTTATTGATTGTTGCAATTTTCACTCAAGTAAAACATCTTCCATGTCTCCCACCCCATTTTGCCCAGTAATCTTCTCTGCCCCATACATGATGGACAAAGGTTGGCTTGTTTGTGTTTTGGGGGCAAACAGGACCAAAATCCTCTCTTTTGTGGCATTCAGGACCTTGGAATTCAGTAGTCTTCCTGCTGAGGACAATAGAGGAGCACTGTCAAATGCTGTACAATCTTCATGATTGGCAATGCCAATATATTTTTTACAGCTGTTTGGGGAATATAATGTGCACCAAGACATCCTCATATTCATAGTGGCCTGTGGAAGTATGGTAGAGAGGGATAAGGAAGAATATTTAGGAAGATTAAGTTGAAGATGGAGTAGGTCCAGGTAAAAATGTGGAAGACTGGAATACATTTTTTTTTAAATATATCAAACTCACAGCCCAAAAAAGAGTCATCAGAGCACATTTGCAGAACTTCAGGCTTGGTCCCGACTGTAGTTTTGCTGCAGTTATTGTTCATACTGCAGAGTTTTGTACCCCATGTTGTGGTATTTTGCTTTTTTAACTTTTATAGGTGGTCCCTCCAAGATTATAAATCTCAATATAAAAAATTTCACGAAAATAGAAAATTAGGCAAGTTGTTATTCTTTTGCTGAGTCTATCTGATATAACACCATTTGGAACTGATGAATGTTTATTTACCAGCCCTGAGTGAAAAATACATACCTTGTGGTTCTGACAGCCTACAGTGGAATTGAAGCGTGATTTAACCTGTAGAGGGTGATGAAGTGCTTCCTTCATGTTCACGGTGGAGCTATTCCCACTCTGACCATGAATTCTGCTCAGTGACAGCTCCTCCAAGGGTGAGAAATATTGTATGGGTGTTATTGGGGGCATTGTTTGAGATACTGAGTAGGTGCTGTTTAAATTATAGGTGAGAGGATGTGTTTGAAAGGGGGATTTTACAAATATGGTTCTGGAAAATAGGAGCATTCCAACTGGTCACTGAGCTGCATTCGGTGTGATATGACTTTTTCTCTCTGAGTTGCTGGTTTTATCTGAGTTGAGCTTTGAAGTACTAATTTGGTGCAGAATCTGTCTTATCATTTTTATGTTATATAGAAAAATGAGTTAAAGTTAAACTGATATACTGTCCTGTTTAAAAAAAAATAAAAATGTTTACCTGTGTGATAGGTAAGAGCAGCGTACTAAAAGGAAAGGAAATTTCCTTTTGAATGGCTGTTTCATCCAGGGAAGCTAATCAATAGAAAATGGATCATGTCCACAAGATGGCAGTGTAGGCGCATTTTTTAAACTTTTCTGAGCTAAAATAAGTTATAAATCCAAATGAATTGCAAAATCCAAGAGAGGATTAGTGGTAACTTAGCCATTTATGACTACAAAATAATTACTAAATGTTGTATTAGTGTAGCTATGCAGACCCTGGATGATACAGAATTTTGGTAACTTCCATTACCACTGGGTTTTAGTATCATCTATTTAAAATACATGTAACTGTTTTCTTACCCTTTGTTTTGTGGTTGGAAGCCATAATCACTCTAAGCAATGAGCATATTGTATTTTGAAAATATCACTACTGGACTGGTAAAGTTGAATCTTGCGAACTGGAGAGCCAGTGCTATATTTTGTTTGAATTTGATTCACCAGATGTTTGAAAACAGACTTCTGTGCATTATTTTGTAGTCAGAATTCCTGTGTGTATATGCCTGTGGGCCTTTTCTTGGATACCCATTTACCCATGTGTGAATTCCTAAAGGCCTCACAATGCATTCGGTCCTCTACTTGTTATTAACTGCTGTCTATATTACAAGTTTAAAAGCAAGGCAGGATTATGCTCTTAAATAATAGAAACTGTGATTTGAAACTATTCCCTGCATGTTGTTAGGGTTTTTTTTTTTTACTAAATGCATGGAGTTAACTTGGTGATATCTTGCTCTATTCAGTATCATAAAAATTTTCCACTTGTGAGTGCTCCAGCTGGCTTTTGCACACAGTGCTTGAGCGTTTTCAGTTAAGGTTAAGTGATCTTATTAGTAAAATGTAAGTTACTTAATTTTCTGGAATTTAACTAAAATAAGCTCCCTCCACCTGTGTTCCCTTCAAGTACCTGAAGAGGCAAATGGAAAAGAATAAAGGTCAAACCATGGTCAGTGTTCAAATGCCAAATACGACATTAAGAGCATATTGAATCTCTACTGTAATATTTCTGTTGATTTCAGTTTGTAAAATTATCACTGAAGTAGAAGTGATAAAAAATTTCTTGGGTATTTTTTTTGAGGAATGTATGGGTACCAGATGATTGCTACAGAATGCAATCTGACAGTGTAATAAACTCAAATGTGTTTTAAAATTGCATCAATTTGCTGCTAAGCTGGTTTGCTCCAAGTTGAGTGTAGCAATAATGAAAAGCCAGACTGTGAACACCTAGGCTTCCTACAATTTTATTTGATTACAGCCATGGGAAAGTGGAAAAAAATTGAGGGGAGCTTCAGTAAGAAGGAACCATCTTTCATCACCATGTAAAATGTAATGGTGTTTATCTGTGCTGAATAGCTTGCTGTACTGTAGCTGTGCACAAAATCTGTTCTACAATCTTGGAGGACCAACAAGTTTATCTTTGTCCTTTTCACCTATTTCTTATCTGGCTGGCACAGCCAAATCTGTATGGGTTTCAGGGAAGTGTTGAGGCTTTTAGTGCTTTTCACAGGTATGTTACTGATTAGCAGTACAGCTATTTTGTGTATTATACCTCTCCGCAAGTGTGGTGAGAATGGAAAGAACAACTTGATAGTGTATGGAATATAGAATATGTTTGATTAATCCCAACAACCAGTGATTTGGTGTCAAAACTGTTTATTATTTTGGTGCCCAGTAGGGTTTGTGTTATGTTACCTAGGTTATCATACAGTTTCAATATGCTTCTTCAATTTATATCAGCTTCCGATGCTCAGGAGTTTTGCTAGCTGACTGACAGTTATTATACTGAAAAATATTTGGCAATATGTTTGTCAGTGAAGTCATGGAAATTTACTGTACAGGTTAACTACTAATGTTTGTTTAAGAGATGTCAGTACCTTGTTGAGGTCTCAGTCACTGCCCTGAGGAATTTACAATCAAAGATACGTAGAGATAACAAAGCCTCATTGAGTTTACTTGGCTGAAAATTGTTAGCCAAACCAAACATGGCACATCAAGCATGACAGATAGCATATACCTTGCATTCCATCATTAGTGAGCCAGTGAAAATAATTCAAATTTATAAATTAAATACAGGAAAAATTAAATTGGAATGAGGACTAGAGGAATAATGTGGAAAATGAGGTGGCTTGCATTGCCCAGTGAAAGCTTTAAAGGGAGTGGATTTTTATATTCAAAAATGATACAGAATTTGGAGACAGGATTCTTTTATTATTTGCAGCAAACTCTTTATATAGAGAAGTGGCCAGAAAGGGTTGAGCTTCAGTATTGTGTATAAAAGTCAGGATGAGAGAATTAAGGTTTAATATTAGGAGATTTTCAGTTATTCCTCAGCATTTTGAAGAAAGAACTGATATGCACTTTGTGTGGGAAATTTTCTGATTGCCTTCAGAATAGATTTTTTTTTTCTTGAAAGCAATTTGTCTCATTTAGTTTATTGGGTCAATGAGGCCCAGTCCTAGAGCTGAGTCACAAAGTGTGCCAGTATCTTCGCAAGCTCAGTGCCAGCCTGCTTGATTCTCAGATTTCTCTATTTCAGAACACACTACTTCATCACATCAGTGTCAGTACTTCACAGGGCATTCAAGTGCAAGTCCCGCATAGTTATGTGTGCTAAAATAGGCCATTGAATTTTAATCAGACTTAAAGCTGTCCTTTTGTATCTCATCCAATGCTGATAGTGACGTGTTTTATCACTTACAAGAGAATTGCTGTACATAAATTGAATGTCTTGTCAGTAAAACCATAGTTATCTATGTAACAAAATTGTTACAGATCCATTGTCAAGGTCACCTCCATTCTTGCTCAGTTTTACTGAACAGTTTTATACTGGCTTTGTGCAGTTAGATGGAAAAGATAAAAAAAACACAAGAAATAATTTGTTTCTTTATTTTCAAATTTGAAGATTAATAAGGTAGATGGATTGAGTAAATCCAGATTTACCTCATTCATCTTCAAGTGTTCTCATTTGTTCAGATGAAAAAAGCTTCATCTGAAAAGAAGAGAGAAAAATTTGAAGGGAAAAGCTATGTGCTCTGAGGAAAGAGACAATAATCTTTCCAGTCTCAAGAGCTTGTAAAATGAATTTTGGATTACAAAACCCAGACAACTAACTCCAGGAGCTTTGCTGACATGAATTTCAAGGCAAAAGCAAACCACTTTTAAACACTGGTAAGTAGAAGGAAGAGACATCAGAATAGTTTAAAAAAGTAGGCACTGGAACAAAATGATAAGGAAGGCTTAGACAGCCTTTTCAAAAAGGGAACATGGTGTATGGGGTAGAGGAAAGATACGTCGCTCTCTACAATTACCTGAAGGGAGGTTGTTGCCAGGTGGGGGTCAGTCTCTTCTCCCAGGTTACAAGCTATAGTACAGGAGAAGATGGCCTCAAGTTGTGCCAGGGGAGGTTTATATTGGATATGAGGAAAAATTTCCTCACCAAAAGGGTTGTCAAGCATTGGAACAGGCTGCCCAGGGAAGTGGGTGAGTCACCATCCCCGGAGGTATTTAAAAGAGGTGCAGATGTGGTGCTCGGGGTCATGGTTTAGTGGTGGACTTGGAAGCGCTGGGTTAAGGATTGGACTAGATGTTCTTAAAAGTCTTTTCCAGCCTAAATGATTCTATGATTATTGAGTGATCCAGAGCATGAGAGAATAGGCATATTGTACTTGCGTGGAACAGGACATCAGACTTAATGAAAGTTATTTCTTGGAATAAAATAAAGTTTGGTTTTCACTGTGAGGAGGAAGAGGGATAATTACTAGCATTTAGGTTTGTCCTGTACAATAGCTATGTTTGTGAATATTAAATGTAATAATGCTGGCAAACCATCATGTCTGGTAATCACACTCTATGTTAGATTCAGTAGCAAATGTTTGACTTTTCATTTACTAAAGGAGATATGAGAAGCAGTGAAAAGTATCTTCTTTTTTTTTTAATTAAAACTAAATTATTTCTTCACTTTGTCTTATCCTTTCCAGCTCCATGTCCAATTGAATAGAATTATGTTATTTTATTTAGTTATTTTTTGCATTCAGATCACTTCAATTAGAATAACACTTCAAAGGGCTTTTTGCATTGCAGTCTAAGCAAGCTCAGGAGTATATTTGAATTCAGATGACTTCCCCATCTTGTGGACTGATGGACCCATGTATTATTCTAGTTTCAGTTTCCTAGTGGCAAAATTTAGTGGGAGGAACAGGAAATGGAAATGTCACTTGAATAAAAAAGAAAAATCCCAACACAAAAAATATCAGCAAACCCAAGAAACCAGCTCTGCAGGAGTGGGATGTTACTTTAGAGTAGAGGCAGTGAGTAGACCATGTAATCGTTAGAGCTGGGTAGGGGTTCTGGCCGCATTATCTGTGCCATGGGTATTTCGTACCTGTTAGAGAGTGCTGTGCTTTGATGGGAGTCACAGCAGGAGATTTGTAACCTGAGGCTGAATACTCCATAAAGGGGTCATGCTGCTGCATTTTTTGCTTCTGTGGTGGCTGAAATCCTAAGCAAAGGGGTGTTTAACTAATAGGTCTAAGGAATAGCACCCTTCATTTTACAGGTTTCTAGTAAAGTAGTTCTGGAGTTGTAAAGACTCGTGTGGAGCCCTGACAATCCTGACTTGCTCTGGATCTTATTATAAACACCTGTCATATGTGGTAGAGTAGGGTCAAGGCATCATCCTTTATTGGAGGGATTACCAGGTATGCACACATTTACAATATGTAAATTCAAAATTCTGGAGAAAACGGAAGGATGAAAATGATCTCTAGCGGTCACAATGCATTTCCCCTAGTTTTTCTTAAAGCAAGAGCCCAAATGAAGGAGCTCCTGGCTGATGATGCCCTGCCTGCAAGTGAATTATTTCCTTCTCTGTTTCCTTAGAAGTTTGTAGGGTTCTTATTTTCTAATTCAATCTCAATCACTCAACAGCAATATGTTGTTGAGAGCTATCAAGCGTCTTGTCTGGTTTTTAATCCTTTAACAAATATATTTCATATTTCTGATTTTTTTTTTTCCATTTTCCCATACATCCCGGCATCATACTGTGTTCACTAGCAATATGCTCTTTGGGATGAATCAGATGTGTTATTGCACTAGTAATATGGACTGGAATATCTCACTGGACTCCCCATAATAATAATAGTAGTGAGGATGAGTCAGTGCAGGAGTGGCTAAGATTAACTCAGAGTTTCGGGGAGCCAAGAGATGATTCACCCTTTGAAATAGAGAAGCTGCTAATAAACATTAATAGACATTTTCAGTTTTGTTTGCGGCATACCAGCACTCGCTGTAGATGCTGAGGAAGAAACATGAGGAACTGAGAATGTCATACTAGCAGCAATTTTATAATCAATGACTTATGCATGTTGATTTGTCACTGCTGTAGATATTGGCACTCTCTACTGTCAAGTTACAGCAACAAACTTTACTGGTTTTGCTACTGCAGCAGCTTTTTTTCACAGTCCCTAGTGCTGTTCTTTTGCACTTGAGATTTGCTGGGTGTTTCTTCGAATTTCTGTATGCTAAGTGCATATCAACAACAGCTACACTAATTTGTAGTATTTAAAGTGGCAAATTACTCAGATAACAGGAAATTCATTCTGATGTGGATTCACTGGACAGTAGAATAAATTTGTTCTCCACAGAGTGGATGTGTTTGCTTGTCCTCTTTGCATCTCTGCCAAATCATTTTAATTGGGACCTCATGCTACTCTGCCTGCTGTGACAGTCACTCTGAACCCCCTACTGTCTTGTTGTGACAGTGACTCTGAGCCCCTACTGCCCTGAAGCCATCTTCACAATTCAATGCTGAACTGCACCCGACTGTTGACCACGTGCTCCCAGCTCATGGAGAACTCGCTTGCTTCAGGTGAAAAACAGTGTGATGCTTACTTTTCTCAGCTGTCAGGCAATGTCTTTGACTTCCTTGCTGGTGTGGCCACTTACAAGAGAGCTTTTATGTTTTCTAGTCACTGCATGTGTGTGGTAGTCACCGCATGTGTTTGGACTGGTTTTATCCGGTCAAAGGAAAGACACAGGTCAGAGTCAGACTCTAGAGTATTGTGATAAACTCTGATTGGTATCCAATGTGATAGAGAGCTTTCCGCCCTCAGGAATTTTTTATTCCTCCCTACACATTGCTGAGAGTGGGAGCTAGCCTGGTGTGTAACAAACTGTCATCTTTTCCTGTAACATTTAATGATCACACAACTGCTGTTCTTGTTGCCTGTGCAGTGCCTCAGACCATGGTGGCCCCTGCTCTTTGTCCAGGCAAAATAGTTTCATCGTGTAAACTAATAACTTATGTTTCTTTTAGGAAGAGAAACAGGAGAGAAAACACCAATGATACTTTTACTGGCCATGCTTGTTCATGTCCTTCATTTTTTGAAAATTATTTATTAATTTTTTTTTTTCAGTATCAGGTTTTTAATTTGGCCAACACCTACTGCACAAAAAAAGATATGACAGGCACTTTCCTTAACAAACATACACTCCTCTCATCTGGGTGTCTGTAAAATTAATCTTTTCAATACATGCTCTGAAGCTATGGTGTTGTTGTTTTTTTTAATCAAGAAGAAAAAACCCTGTAATTTTCATTGCAATTCTTCTTCTGCATTATTGCTTTCTCACTGACCTTGCACCTGCTTTGAGACTACCATTCACACACAAAAATGTCCAACATTTTTCTCAGCTTTCCTGTTTGTCTTTTTGAACAGAATTATTCTGTACCAAGGGGAAAATACTCAGAAATAATTTTGCAATTTTTCATCTCTTTGAGTGCTCAAATATCTCAAATTCAACATGTGCACTGTTAAATGTTCATTAATTCCCTTCTCTCAAAAAAAAAAAAAAAGATGGGCTTAAAACCTAGGGATAGCTGTTTGGGTTGTGTCTGTATATGCCTGCTTTCACATGAAAAATTAATTTAAAAATACTGTAAAGTACATACCTCCCTTTCCTATTTGATAATGTTTTACTTTCTTTAAGTGACAGATGTTGAATAGGTAGTGATTTCAGAGACTGCCTCTACCCCTCCTCTTAGATTTTTTTTTCTCTTTTCGTGGCCTACAACAACCTTATTTGTAAATGGGTTTGAGCTGACTCTGTTGCATATTTGACCTATATCATGATGAAATTTTTTATATGTTGTGATCACTTTTTTGTTGATGTTTGTGAGTGTAATGGTTTTGGCTGGGGTAGAGTCAGTGTTCTCCACAGTAGCTTGCATGGTGCTATGTTTAGTATTTGTGACCAAAACAGTGTTGGTAACAGAGAACTGTTTTCATTCTTGCTGAGCAGTGCTTACACAGAGTCAAGGTCCTTTCTATTTCTGTCCTGATGAACTTGAGAGTATGGTGCTGCATGTGAAGAGCTTATTGATCTGTCATTCTTACTTATTCAAAAATGAGTTCAATGAATAATGCATGGAAAATATTCACATGACAGCATATGAGTAGCTAAAATATAAAATAGCATAGTGGAATTATCTGTGAGACAGATGGAATTAAAAGCATATAAATGTTATTTTGTTTAAAATAAATGTAAAACATTACTTTTGTGATCAGTGAACTACCTTTTTTTGTGCCGCAGGTTTTATGAAATCAATAGTTTTGTCCTGTCTAGCAACTCTCCAGAAAAGAGAATTGTATTATTGTAACAACATGTGTAATAGTAGTGAATTTCTATCCACCACAGGCACAAGGAATCCTTCTACTTTGGAAGCTGAATTACTTTGTACAAGTACTTTATTTTTATTTCTCACACTATCTACTTATTACGTGTAACTTCGTCGGCATTCAAGCAGATTAACTTTCTTTACCTTTCAGATTTGAGTACACACACATAATACTTGTACATTTCCCAAGAAGAACTGGTGTTATATAAATCAGATACTTCCTAAAACTGTGTGTTACTCAAGAAAACTATGCAGTTTTCCCAGGCTGAGGCATCTTTCTCCATACCTTCTTACAAAAGTTGTGTCAACTCTATTTAATTAGCATTGACGTGATATCAACTGGCGATTGTACAGGCTGTTCAGAGACCTTTGTGTTGCAATGTGGTGTTCCTTTTCATTGTGGGATGACTCTGCACTACTGGCGTCCATCATAACAAATTAAAGTTTAACCCATTCATGTTCTGGAAATAACGGGGTTTTCCAAGTGCCACTACACTTCTGTGTAGGAATAGAAACCTCTGTGGAAAAGTTGCAGCTTGAATAATTTAGTGGGGAAAACCTGTAACCATTTTAGGATTTCTGGATAAATAGTTCTGAGACAATAATTAACAACAGCTATATACACACAACAAAGTTTATGTTGTTGAACCTGGACTGAGAAATAAGGGAAAGAAGAACAGATGAGAGAAATGAGAATCCACTTTATGCTGAAGATATATCGATTCTTAGTAAGGTAGAAAAAGGATCAGAAAATTGCAAGACAGTTTACTATTGAGCTGCCAGGCAGATGGAGTCTATTGTGTTTTTTCTTCTACTCTAAACAGTAGATTAATACCTTCCACTTAAATGTACATTTCAGAGTGGGAACATTCCTCTGGCCTTGCGAAAGTCAGCCAGACTTGAGGTGATTCATGATAAGACTCTCCTTTGTGGGAATCCTGAATTAATCAAAATACTTACAGAGAAAATGATGCAGATATCCAGCATCCTGTAAGACTGAACAGTGCTGCTCAAATTCTTTTTGTATGGTCTATTTTTATTCATCTAGTTCTGCATAAAATGATGCTGCTATGTGAAAAAGATGTAAGCATTATACTCCCCTGCTTTCTGCTGCGTAACAAGCCTTCACATTGCTCTTAGTTTGGAAATTTAAAGTACATTAGTCAGTTACTAATAATTTATTAAACAGGATAGTTGGCAGTGTAAGTTATTTTGGACATTTTCATCACTGTGCTGGTTCCCAGAGTATCTCACACTAACTGTGAGAAAATTTTCTTCACTTTTAGAGCACTTGGTGGCCTCTCTGCTGTCTCTCTTTTCTTGACACTCAGCTGTGACATGGTCTTCATCTCTGTCCCAATACTATTAGTTCAGATGCAAACAATGAGGAATTGTTTAGTATAATCCACTGAGCTGGAACCCAGTACAACAGGATGAAGTCTGTAAAATAAAATCCAGATTTGAATATATGAAAGCTTCTTGAGAGTGAAATCTATGAAGACAGGGACATTTGGTAGAAGTTGTGGAAATCCTAACATGGTAGATTTTTGTAGAAAAAGCAATCTTGTCCGGAAAGCGCTGCCTATGTTGAGATATGCTGGATGATCTAACCCAGCAGGGTCTGTCTAGGTTGTTTTTGTGGAATGGCATAGAAGGTCTGGATACAAAAGATAAGGAGAAAAGTTAACTTTGAAGTCCTATATTACTGTTCTAATCATCCGATGTGGTAAGACCCAGCAACAAGAGGAACATAAGCTTGTATTAAGGGGAACTGCTAAATTATAACTCTCTCCAAAGTTTCACCTAAATCCTTCTGCTAGGTTGCTTATTTCTCACTCAATACAAGAACACTTTTTCACTGTAACTTTTCCTAACCTTTTTCGAAAACTATGAATTTTTAACCACAAATTTTATTCATGAGACCTCAGATATCAGTGAATAACATTTTTGAAGTTTTGATGGAGAAAGTTACATGAGTTTGCAGAGGATGATGTTATTATAAAGCTTATTTAAACTTATTTTATGCTTAATTTTCTTTCCAGTTTTCCCAGTGGAAATATTCAATCGTGTTGAAAAACTCCTTTTTCAATTTTCTTCTTCAATCACATTTGAGATTACTTTGAAGAAGATGTGACTTCTTACATGTAAACAAAGCACTAGAGCTGTGGAAAAAAAGTTAAATTGCTCTTTTGGTTGGTTTCACATCATGCCTTAAGAATTAGATGCATTTCAGGAAGATCTCAATGACTTTTCCAAATTGTGTTGTCTGATGCTGGGAAGCAGGCCAGGTTCACTTACAAAGTAGAGAGTGTGAGGGAATCTATTTTGATGTTGCTTGTACATTTCCATAGAAAGTTGTGTAATAATATCTGCATGAATTCTGAAATTTTTATGAAGGCCAAATACATTGCATAATTTGAACAACGTTGATGTGTCCTGAGGGTGATTGTAGAGTAGAAACCTGGTACAATTTGTTTCTGTATGCTGCCACTGGTAATCCTGCACTAGAAGTGTGTGTTTTGGCTGGGAAAAAGAATGGTCTTCTATGGTTAGGCAATAAAATTGAGTAAGAGATGGGATCTTGTGTTGTGATGGAGAAATGTTCTCTTGGAGATGTTCTCTTGGAAATACACTAGGCGGTCAAGAATTTTCATGTAACATCAAAGCCAAAGGACTAAAGAGCAGGCTGCTGCTCTGTAGAGGTAACAACATTATTTGTATTTTTTTTACAGTTGTGTTGATGTTAGTTATCTTCTAGACATGAACCAGCTTCCGACCGTGGGAACAGCTGTCCATGTTGATAGGGATATCTTGTTGCTGTTGCCTGCTTTCTTCTGACAGTGATAGTGACTGCTATCAGAAACAGGATGTGGAAGTTTGACAATTCCTGTGTACTTTCATACATCCACTGTTTACGTAAATCAGAGGGACATACTTTCACTCGGCATTGCTTGTAGTTTTGATGGAGAAAAATTCCAAGAAGACTAAATGAAAAGCCTGTGTGCCAGAAAAGTGCTTCATTACACATGCAGGAGAAGCTGCATGCATTTCAGACATGTAACTTTTTTACTAATTTTTTTCTTTCCTCACCCTGTAGGAGAATGGAGCACAAAAATCTTTTGCTGTTTGGGGATTTCATAACAATTTTGATCTCTGTTTTTCTGTTTAAAAAAATCCAAACACTGTAAAATAGCTGCTGAATATTGCCACTAATGTACTCTGCCCGACTGTAGTCAGTTTTGGTGCTCAGGACCTGCCCTGTTTACGGTGACTGAAATTGACAGATTTTCCAAGTTTATTGGATTTGTTTCAGTACAAATTTATTATTCTACATTGCATTGCATTCCACTTTTTTTTTTTTTTTAAATGTGGGAGTGTTTTAGGAAAAAGAACAAGATTAGAGTAACTACTACACAGAGTGTTCCCAAAAAGCCCAGCAAACAAAAGAAAGCCAAGATTGCAACAGATAAGGAATGTCATTACTAACATAGCTCAGGGCTATTCTGACTTGTGGCCATAAATGCAGGAAGTAATTTTCCTCCTGGATCCTCTTTAAATATAGGAACAAAATAGAAGTCTGATGATTGCAGGTGTAGTGCATGGGAAGTACTGGAAGGTCATATAAATATCTGGGCAATAGGATGAAGGTGCATGTATATGAATTCATAACTCCTAACTGTTAAATTTTTTAGGATGTTACCACTAATCCACCAGCATCTGTGATGAAATTACATAACTTCTTAATAGTACTTCCTTTCTTAACAGTCAAATAAAGTGGTAGGATGTCCCTGTTCTTATGCTCTGAACAGTATGTTCACAGAATTGCTTAGAAAAACTCTTCAGTTTTGTTTCCATTGTGTCAACTACAAGAACTACATGCAGAAGCTTTAGCCATTTTAATAATTAACTGAAGAACTGTCAGGATTGATTAAAAATCTCAGACAAACACCATGTACATGAAACAAATTAAAACTGCTGAGATAATAAATGAAAAAAAAGTTGCTTAATAGTGTATGTGTTTATCTCTGCATGTACATTTTATATGTTTATCTCTATGAGTGGTTTTTTCGATGATTAATAGGTAATTACCAGTTTTTATTTTCAGCAAAACCAACAGTACTCTCACTTCTTTCTTATAAGTGTTTGTTATTTATGTTTGTATGTTCTACGCATGCTCTTTAATCTCTCTATAAATATGTCCTTTAGAAGGACTTTTTTTGGTGCTAAACTTTAGTTGTGAATTTTGCTATTGTGTTTTTGATTCAACTACGTTTTTCAGTTGCATTTCACAGTTAATTCTTGCAAATTAAAATTGGCATCATATTCAGCAAAAAAATATTGTTTATTGCTTATCTCATTTTCCAGTTGCGTATTTCCTGCAGTTCACTGATTTTTCCTGATTTTTTTTTAAATTTATATTTTATCTGTAAATATTTTTCCCTTACTCTTTATTCTGCATTTTAAATTAATTATTTCCCAAATCTTTGTTTGAACTGACCCCTGAGGGCAAACCAATTGCCTTCATTATAGATTCAGACAAGCATCTTCCAGAACAAACAGAAGTGAAATTCTGGTGACATAAGCAGTTTACACATTACAGGAACTCTACCTTTAAAATTCAATCTGCAAATTGAGGTTCTTAGAATATGAAATCACAGCACTTAGAATGAAATAGTCTTCTGTGTGGTAGGTGGGAAAGGGGTTGATGGTGGTGGTAATCTTGCTGGTTGTTTCATTTCTCAGTGTCTCCTAAAGAAAGCGTTGTTTTTCTTTCCTCCACTAATTAAATGCTTGCTAGGTGCAAAGAGCAGCACTGGTTTTACATAAAAAGGACAGTTAAAGCGGTTAAAGAGCTACCCAGAAGTTTGTTACAGCGCTCCACAGCCACCAATATGAATTTGTCCATACAAAATACTATCTCCTTTAAAGAAAATTGTAAAATCTCATAGACTTCTTGAAGGTAGGACTTAATCTTTAATGTCTTCCTGTCTCAGGTGCTCCTCTGCAAATTGTAGTCATTCATTTCTGTGCAATCAAGCATAGAAAATAAAGAGTATGCTTCATTCATGTGAGAATAGGAACCGTAGTATAACATAGCAGTGCAGAATGTGATCACAAGACTGGTCTTTCTACAATCTATTTAATTTTGCTAAAATTTCTCTCTGTCTGGATTCCCCAACAAAATTATGGATAGTACAAAGAAAAATTATGAAGTAATTAGCATTCCAGAAATAATACAGTGGACTCTAGGGGAAAGCATGCAAGCAAATTAATACATATTTCATTTCGTTAGAGGTTAGAAATTGTGTTGATAAGTATATGAACAAAAGCTGACAGTTAACAATTTTTATCTCAAGTGAAGAAAATTTTGTAAGTTGAATCAGTTGAGTTAAAAAAATTAAACTTAATTAATATGGGCCATTCACTTAAGAGTTCAACTCGATCATCCTTCTGGGTCCCTACCAACTCAGATGATTCTGTGGTCTGATGTGCATTAGAAGGATGGAAAGTTGGCTTCAGTGACTCTAACTCTAGGCTGCTTTTCCTAGAAGAGTCTCACCTACATAACCCCTATTCAGCAAAAATTTCGTTTCTGAAAAATAGGGTCTTGGCATTTTCTTGTTAAGAGAAAGATTTTTGGTTTTGTTGTGATATTAGTCATATAAAGGTTTAGGGGCTATGTCAAAATATGAGCTGAGTAAGAGATGAAACCAGAAAACATTGTGTAATATTTCTATTGTAACTTCTGGTGTTATTTGGAATTTCAGTTTTATTTGTTATGACCTCCATTTTTCAGTCTGTTTTCTAGTTAGATTTATAAGTCCCTTTGCCAAACCCAGACAGAAGCTGCTGGTTCTAACTTCTGCAAGTTCCTCTTCTTGAGTAAGGGCATTTTGAGGAAGTGGTTTAGCATCAATGTCAGTGGTTTGATAGATCCAAGGACAGAGTAAAGGGCTCCAACAAGTTCCTGGGAGAAAGAGGCACTTGAGTGTGGTGTAGCAGAAAAATAGGAGAAGGAAAGAGGTTGCCTGCTCCCGTAAACACAAACCATTTTTCAAGTTCTAGTTCTGTCTTTGGCTGAGAAGAACTTGGTAGAAGAAAAAGAGAGGACAGTCTGCCACTGCCTAAAAATCACACAGTACTTCATTGGTTTTACCTGGTTTTCCATACACACTCTAAGAAGGTCATTTCTGCCAACCTTATAACAGGAAGTCAGGATTTATAACGAATGTAATTTTTCTAAACCAAACTTTTTTTACTCAAACTAGGGCTACTGATTTTACACTGTACTATTTCTTCTGGGAGTAAATTTCACATGGAAATGTCCCAGACAGTAGGAAATTCACAAGGCATTTTACTTGCAATGTTTCTCTCCATCTTTTCTTTATATTTGGTTCATAGGACTTTCATACTCTTCTGTAGCATTGGTTGGTGCAAGCTTTCTAGTGAGACATTCATATTTATTAAAAAATGGTTTCATGGTGTACCAGAAATCTCAATTCTTTTGGAAATTAATGATACATGGAATCCTATGATTCAGAACATGCAAGTGCAGAGAAATGAAAGACTTTTTTTTTTTTTAATAACAAGCTAGCAACAGACAGCTAAAAGGCAGAGAAAAAAACCTGAAGCTAAAAGAGAAAAAATTATAAATGTACAATTTAATTCCCTCAGAATTTCAGCAGCTATAAATTGGCAAATGTCATTTACGGTTTGGAAATGAAATATTTAGTTAATCCAATAGGCTTTTCTCCTCAGGCTGACTGTATGAAAGAAAAGCAGAACATGCAAGCCTGTTCATGTACTTATGAACATCTTTCTGCGTGATCAGGATGTGGGTTTGCTAGTCATCCTTGTGCCTCCATGATCCACACCAGTGCTGATGTCAGTGCTCCCTAGTGATATGAACTGGCTCAACCTTCTGAAAGTTGTCACACATATTGTGAGGTACAAAGGCTGTTGGATTACTGTGGCACTTTGCCAACAGCTGGCTTGTTTAGAGGAACAAGTCGTTGAGGAAGCCTGTAACAGGACCAAATGGGATGAACATCTGGCACTATTGGAACAGGGGCAGTATGGGTATAGGCAGGTTCTTGATTCCACTGTCTGTTCCCTTTTAACCTGTCACCCTAAATCTCAATACTATCTGTGTATTTAAGCATGTCCTCCAAAGCTGTGGCTTTTCAATAAGGTCACTTTTGTTGCTTTTTTTTTTCCACACAAGAAACAGAAGGTGGTGTACTTTTGTTGCATTTTTTCTCATGGAGACTGTGTAGCAAAAGTGATTATCTGTGAGATGGGAAAAACCCCAAACGAACATGCACGTGTATCCAGCTATCTCGAGTATGCTCCTTTTTGAAATAACTTAGGAATCACAGTGTTTGTGCTACAGGTCACCTGTTTATTACTACATATTGCCACAAATGATAGCAGAAACATGGTAATTCAGCCTTTTTATAAATCTTCATTCATAGTAATGCAATGTGACCTTCAAAAACCTGTCTGGCTACTTCAAGTGTTTACAAGAGTAGGGAATGTTTGCTGTGCTGTTACATAGATGTTTTAAAATATTAATAGAAAGAAGGTACCTTTCAACTCTTTACCCAATCAGTTTCTTTCCTTCTAAAATATATTGTACTTTGAAGACTAATCTGTTTGCGATGTAGTATAATAAATGTATGATAACTAGTGTTCATGAGAAAATAGAAATAATGTTTGAGTATCAGTTCCTAGTTAAAAAATAATATTGCTACACCTGCACAATAGGGTAGTCACAGCACTTAGTTTTGCAGGGTCAAAGTGAGTTTCAGCTCCAAAGAGGTCATGGATTCTTGAGAAAAAACAATATGAGTTCAGGCCAATAATGATAGAAATACTTTCTATTGTGAAACAGCATACATTACCTTTGAAATAGAAGTATTTTGTCCTCACCTCCCTACCTGCAAAGGAAAATAATGTTAGTAATTGTATCTAATACTCCTAGTGTGAAACAGACTAAAAAACTTCAGGACTGTGTCTATCACTGACAATAAAATTTTCATATGATGTGGTTTTTATCTTTTGGATAAAATGAAATGTCTGGGTTTCCCCTTAATGCTAAAATAACGTTAAAAGCCTTTTCAACATGATACTAACACAGAAAACAGTATTTCCTTAGAAATTACAGGGAAATCACAGGTATGAGAATATATAACTAATTTGGAATTTGATGTTTTTATGTGAGGAATCCTGCCTTACTAAAGTAATCTCATTTACTTAATAGTCTTTTCCAACCTTAATAATGTTGTGATTCTATATTTTGCCTTCCATTTTGAAAATTATCTGCTTTTGCAAAGACAAAAAGTGCTGTATCTCTTTAAATTCTGCAGCAGAGTCCTCTGAGTGTAAGTTCCTTCCTTAACCTTTCCGTCCATTTTGCCAGCTTGCCTTCTAAGCTTGGAAATATGCTTTTTTGATATGATTTGCAAACTGTGTAATTAGGGCCACCTAGGGATGCATTTGCTGCATAGTCCAGATCAGCTGAGCAATTACTGCTGATGCATAGGCCAAGAAATGGGTTGAGGAAGGCAGGTACAGTAAACTCCCCAGGCCTCCTTCTGGGCAGAATTGATGTTGGAGGGATACACAGCCATTCAGATTGTTCTAGTCCATCCCAGTCTGTCATGTCTAGAGTTTCCTTAATGTAGCAGCATATCATTGCCTAGGAAGCCCTTTGACATGTTATATACCTCCTCTCTACAACCAGTTCGAGGCCAGTGTAGGACAAACCCCTCCTTGTCTCAGACTAGATTAGATGTGTTCTTTCTGTTCACCAAGGGTAACTCAGAAGCAATGAAAACATTGTGTGTGGTGCCCTCATGCTGCTAGCAGCACTGTTTTTTTTCTACCGTGACCAGAAATTTCCCTTCTTTCATTGGGATGTGCACATGGAAGTAGAACCTCTGCTGTTTCAGGCAGAGGCCAGCCTCACAAATGGTTTCAGGTTTCTGTGTATTTTTTGCCTTCCCTTTACACTACAGTTGGTAGCGTTATCAGTTACTCATTATGAGATAAAAGCCTGCAGCCCATTCTTCTGTGTATAATTTCTAAACCTCTGGATCTGGTCGTGGGAAATAGAACTGTGCAGGCATGCTCAGTGATTACAAGAGAAACCAAAAGAAGGAAAAAAATAATAACACTTTACTTCTTTTTAGGAAGAAAATTCCTAGCCCTACACTGTCACTGTATGGTAGATCTTTATGCCATTGCTTGCCACCATCTGACATGAGCTATTTGTCAACAGATTAGCACTCAGACAGGTTGTGGGGTGATACGGTGGTCTGAAAATGAGTAGTCCCAGAAGCACCATAGTATAGCCCATCTAGAGGGCGTTAAAAAAGCAATGTGCAGAACCACAGAACAGGCCATGTTGGAAGGGACATTGAAAAACCGTCTGGTCCAACATTTAATAGGAAATAGAGCATAGATGAGATTATGCAAATACTCTAAAACATCTTAGAGCTCTTTGTCCCAGAGGAGATGCCCCTAAGAAGACTTTCCTGCAGCTTGTATGGATTCTTGCCCATCTCCTTATCCTTTATTCTCTTGACTGGTACTGGCTTATGTTCTTCCCTCCTAAGAATTTTGACACTTCACCTCTCAGGCTGTGGACTAATCTACAGCCAGTGGGTGACAAATTTCTTTTCAAGTTCTCTCTTTAGTCATCTGATGAATGTGTTTCACCAGAATGCAAGTGAAACTTATCCAGTTCCAGTCTGATTCTCAAGAGCAGGGGAAACACTCTTGATTCTGTGTCCTCTAGGTGATCTCAGGCTCTACAGAGTCACTTCCTTGATGGCTACTTTTACTTCACCTTCTCATCTTTGACCATCAGACACCCTACCTCAAAGTGTAAAAAGATGAAGTTTTAGGTGTGGAAAGGTCAAATATGAAAAAGAGTGTAATTTCATTTCAGCCTGGCACTAACAGAACATAAAATTAAAAACAATGCTTTACTTGATAAGGAAGAACTTATTGCATGTACAGAGGCCCCAGTCCTCAACTATCAAATGTTCTATCTGAAACCACATCATTTAGAACAGGAAACCCAGAAAAATATGTTTCCTCCAGATCATGTTGACGTAATGGTGTATATAAGGTAATTAATATTCTGGATTTCAAACTGGCCTAATGGAATCCTCCAAGGCAAAGTGATACGAGAAGGCAAACAAAACATTTCCTTTCTTTTTCCAGAGAAAGATAAATAGGAATATCTAAGCAAGTCCTGACAAGCTTTAAAATCTGATATGAAATTTGATTGTATTATATCACCTAAACAGGATGAGAGAGTTGTTGAGAGTTGGTTGTTCCACTAAATAAACCTTATTTAGGAGCAAAAAAGTAACAGTTGGTGACCAGAAACTCTTTCAATCCAGAGCTAAAATGTGGCATATCAGACTAAGAAGTTTAAAAAGCCTAACAATTTTCTAGATGTTAGAGGAAGCAAAACAAATAATCTCTCAAAGTGTTTATTGTTTGAGCCATTTAGTTAGGAATCAACTCTCAGAGGCATAAAATCTGCAGGAAAATAGTAGAAAAAAATCTCTGAATGGCAGAGACCAGTTATTTTGATATTGCATCCGACTTTAACTTAAAGAGCAAACAGATGTGCTTGAAGTGTATTACCCTTTCCACTGACCTTTCCCTAATTTGATTAAGTAGATGGAGAGAAAGAGCAAGAGAGAATGTGCTTTCTCTCTCCACATAGGGGTGGCTATTGATATGCAGCAGACTGAAGTTGATGGTTCTTGTGACAAATTGATTAAATTTGCTCTTTCGGTATATCTACCATCTACTGCTAGAAGATACACTATCCTCATGGATTTTAAATCTGTTCTTTTAAAAAAAGTGTGATGTAAGTCATGAAGTTTGTGTTTTACCAGCTTCAAGTTCTTGCCTTTTCTTTGACCGCCAAGTTAGAGGGTGGTGCAGGATGTAAAAAATACACTGATCTCCACTGGATTTAATGAGTACCATTTTAAAACTAATTTTATACTAATTTATCACTCTATTTATTTTTTTTGATATGTGAGTGGAATTATGTATCCAACAAGAGACATGCAAACCCCTCAAAAGCTGCCAAAGAATACAAGTTATACAAGCGAGCATGTCACAGGCTGACTTAATGACTCACATCTTGGCAGCTGCCCTATAAACAAAGCTACTGAATTGGTTTGAATCTGTCTAATCATAGAACCTTTTATGCAGCTCACTTTCAAAGATATGCTGTAAAGAATTACTAGAGAGTGAAAATTTGATCAAAATGCATGAATTACTAATTATTTGAAAAAAATGGAGTAGGCTTTAGAAATTCAATTATAATAGCTGTATTTCAGTCTCTGCATTTTAATCAGATATGAATACATGCTAAATGTAAACCAAAGATTTGCTAATCAAAATGCATTCTCTTAGTAATTTGTATTTCTGCTTTGGGAGTCAGCCAATCACCAATGCCAGAGCTTCTGATCACCTGAAGGACTTTTTGAATATCAGGTAAATATTGAGGATCCAGTAGTCATAGTTGCTTTACAGGTGATCAGAGTCGTGCTTATATATTCTGAGTGCTGGAATGCAAGGAAAGAAAAGTAAAGTAAGAAATTAGAAACCAATAACTATGATTCTGCAGGTCAGATTTTTCCTCAAAGCTGTAGCATTATAGAGGTAGCCAAGTTCCAAGACAGGGTAGTCATGCTGATTATTAGCAGTTATTTGCCAGTTTATAGAAGTGTAAAATGTGTTTATACTCCAGAGCTCAATAGCGATGAGTGTTAAGCATTAACAGTTGAGGATACTTTTGCTGGATCACAAGCCCCCTTTAGAAAATCCCAATAAATACTGAAAATTTAGAATGATTACTATACTATATTGCTACAGTCTTTATAGGTAGATTTGTAGTAATCTGCACCTGTGACTGTAAAGTCTCATCTTTCTCTTTTCATTTCTTCTGGAATGCTGGTTTTTTGACTTTCAGAACTGAGGACACAATCACCTCTGCCTGGAGAGGAGCAAACAGTATTTGTGGTCAATTTGGCTAAACTTTAGCATTTCATTTAGAAATTGAGTAAGAATTCAGTTTATGCATATTTTCAACTACTTTTAGCAAATCTTCACAGTTTGTCACATGCTCTGGAGCAGCATTTACTGTTAGATAGTTCCTAAGTCCATGTAAATTAACAATTTCTTCTGCATTTTCTCCAGAATGTGCAGTTCAGAAGCTGTGACCCAATACATATGGAAATGAATTTTAGTTTTCTGGGATAGGCCAAAAATGACTTTTAACTGAATGTTTATTTGACTATCCAGAAATTAAGGGATACTGGAAGCAAAGAGCTAACAAAGACAGCTAATGCAGCTCATTTTTATCCAGAAGATGGAGAACAATGCTTTGCAGGAGGGAGGTCTTGCAGAGAGGCAGAAAATTCCATCTTGTTTCTTTGGGCGATTCTGGCATAGTTTTCACCTTCCCTGACTACAAGGGCTTTCCAAAATTCTTAGTCTTCACAGGAAGATTTGGCAAAGAAGGAAAACTCCGTCAGGACGAATTTGCAGTTAATGCAGTTAGTGCCTCACTGCTATGTGCTATGCCATTATTTTTTGTCTAGCACAGAGACTTGAACACAGATTCAGCTGACTTGTAGGCTGGTTCAGGCTCACTGAAGTTGATAACATCCTAGCATTTCCCTGAAGCTTAGCATGCAAATACTGCTTTAAATACAGATGTTTTCCCAACATGACAAATGTTTCAGTGCTGAAGTGTCATTTAATTTGAGAACAAAAGTGTTTTGTTATAAATGCAGCACCAAGGCTTGAAATTTACAGAAATTAAGCACGTTTAATTTACTTAAATGATTATGATTGCTCTTCAAGCTGTTGCTAATTGGAGATGCCAAAACCAATGTCTAATAGGGTTTTAGTCCTTATGTCTGTTAAACAGACTCCACAGATTTTTGTTGGCACCCTGAAGTATTTTAATTTATGCTACAAATGTGTTTTCAGGGCCAAGTGTTTTCAGAAACTCTCACTGGAAATGAAGTTTGAATTTTGTCCCAGTGTGTAGAGTGAGTACTGAATATTTTTTCTTCCTTAAGCTGTTAAAATAATTTTTTTCCTAACAGTACGGTGCAATGACAAATTGAGGGAAAAATAGTGGCCAATAGGAAACCTGCTATCCATACTAATATTTATACAAGTTCTTCGTTGTTCATAGGAATGAACCTTACTCTTTCAGCCAGAGTTTGCACCATGTACACGTCATAGACAAATATCTGTACTGCAAGATACAGCTATTTATCATCAGTTCAGTTGAGTAGCACATGCTTTGTACTTTATAGAAACATTTTGTTCTGTTTGTGCTTTTTTCTTGGCTTTTTTTTGAATACTTGACGTACTAGACATAATGACAGAGTAATGAGGCTACTCAGGTGATAGATTTGGTGATTTTTCAAGGAACACAGTCCCAGAGGTCAGTCTAGTGGCCATATTTTTGGTTTTGGCCACACTGTAGTGTAATTATTCTTTTTAAGCAGAACCCACTGTTTTATTCAGTCCACAGTTCTGTTCAACAAATGAAATGGCAATGTATGTTCTTTCATGCCTTTTTTGAGTTTTGGTGTTATTGTTTCATTTTCTTTACCCCTTCTGCAAGTAAAAATGAATAATGCTAGCAGTTTAAACAATGAAAGAAGGAAAACCCATATGAAAAAATGTAAATTTGCCCTGCCCCAAGGTTGGACTAAATGGTGTTAAATATCTTTTCCAACCTAAGTGATTCTACAATTCTAAAGACTCTGTCATGAAATATTTGGGAAGTGTCCCATGTATAACATCACAAACCTTCCCGTGACTGTGATTATCTGTGATAGTATATAAAATAATATATAAGAAATTATAATAGATAAGAGCACAGATTTGCCTCAGCAGGTGGCATTTGAGGGATACATAATATGTCAAGGATTATACATCAGCTAATATGTCAAGGATTATACATCAGCTAAAGTTTGTTTTTAAAGAGCAAATCTAATTTTCATGTATTTCAGGAGCTGAGAAGAAAAATGAAACTGCAAATTCAGCTGGGTAAAACATTAACAATAAAATGTAATTTATACAGATTTAAGCTTATTTCATGACCTTAAGACACCAAATTTGGGAGATAAAAATCACTAAGAAATAATGCTTCACAACTTTTATAAAAGTTGCTATGTCCAGGGACATTCATAGATAGTGAATATTGCTCTAGAAGAAAAGATTTCTATTGTATGTGTAGCTTGTGAGTGTGCAATAGGTACGTATATGTGAAGATAAAGGTGTATATATACATATAGATACGTAAAAAAATGCTAGCTGCATTTTCTCTAGTCTTGCACTAATATGTACCATGTATAGTAATTGTCTTAAATCAAAATAACTGCAATAGTTTTGGTAAGTGCTAGCTAATTTGTAAGCATTGCTGATGGCAGAGTATTTAAACAGATTTACAAGTGCAGAGAAGAATAGAAGCTCCATAAAGGAACACTGTATCTGTTTGAAGTGAAATTGCCAGAAGGATTTTGTACCAGGAAGCTGTTTCACTTTTGTAAGAACAGTTCCAGGGTAAGTAGTAGAGAATTCAGTATTCTCTGCCCATCTCTGGGTCTTTCTTCAGAACTGCACTGTTTGTGTGTTTGTGATGTTAACTGCTTGTAGTGTTAATTGCTGAAATAATCCTTCAAGGTCAAATGCTGTACAAGATTCTGAAGTGTTAGTCATTTAAACTAAGTCGGAATAGCTAGATGAGCTAAAATACAACTATTTTTTCTGAAGAGTTTTACATTCCTATAATCCAAAAATATCTTTATTTCCTCTTCGCTTCTGTGGGTTTTGTTTGCAGCTGTGGGAAAGTGCACTGAAAGTTATCTATATGCGGGTTTTTTTTCTGAAAGCAAGCAGAACTGCGCTTATTCTCATGTCCTATAGTAAAGAGTTCAAAGCTGTGTGACTGACAGCCTGATTTCCTATTCTTCTTTCTTTTCTGTCTCAAAATTGTGGTTGCTGAGGAAAGGTTCCATTGCAAAGAAAAAAAAGCTGCTGAGATACCTTGAGCCATTTCTTTGATGTGGAGCATCATGTGAACTAATAAACTGCCCTTAAAGTTTCTCTGAAATCAGTGAAATGAATGACGTCTTAAGTGAACATGTTCTTGGTGGAACAGCTGAAGAAGAACAGCTGTGTTTTGGTGTAGCTGGAGTGTAGTTCACTTCTAAAATGTTTGTGTTTAAGGTAGTCCAATGTAAAAATGCAGAGGAGGAGTTGGCAGGGTCAGGGCGACAAAGGAGGGATTAGACAGATCTTTTGCATTCTTCTTGGATGTCGCTACAATAAATCTCTGCTTGATGAGGCTAAATCTAGAGCCTTCAACCATTCAGATTTCCTGGACCAGATGTCAGATCTGTCACCAGATGATCATCCTGTCCCATGTAGCTTTTCTTCTGTGTGAAAGGAGGAGGGCTAGGAATCCTCTGATGAAAGGGAAAGCTGAAAAAGTGCAATTCTTGTAGCAAAAAATCAATCCCATCTCTGCAGTAGTAATAATCTCTGTAAAGTTCGCCCAGCAGATGCCAGCAGTGAATTAATACAGAGCTAGTGAAAAATAAAAGGACCTGAATACATAACTGCTTCAAATGCTTCTCGGCTGAATGATTGCTTGAAATAGTTCCATTTTTTTAAATTAAGATTTATTTTTACTTTGAAGATCCTGATTTTATCCTCTGAATCCCTGAGAGAATAGTGTGTTAGACTGTCTCTATATAAATCAGAAAACATTCAGATTTAAATTTGGGCCACAGTGCATAGTAATGGCCTTTCCCTTAAACAGTGGGGTTAAGTTACTTATTTTGAAGATGTTCCACGTTTAGCCTCTTCACACCTTATTTTTACCTGATCTCTTCTCTTCCTGTTTACTGTGTCCATCAGAGTAGGAGCATAACTCTTCTTGTTTACTGTCTCTTTCTGTTTTAATTTTAAATTTGACCTGACATTAAGCTGTTCCTTTCTGTACTGGAGGGGAAAAAAAAAAAAATCTAGGTCATATGGTATTATCCTTCACTTTCATTGCACCATCTGGATTCCTGGAGCTGGAGCTGAAAACTGTCAACGTCTCTTGACGCAAAGCAAATAGACTTCCCTTTAGACTAGCTAAAAGGGAAGTTCAGGCTGGAGAATCATCCTGTAGAAAGTTTGGAGTAGTTCAACACTGGAGGAAGGAAATCATCTGTCAGAAGAGCCCCATCCTGCCCAAAAGCCATAGCATTAGATAACTAATGCTGTTCCTTTAAAGAATAGTCTCATATTAATGATTTCAGTGGAAATGTGATTTTGGTTTTATTGAAGTTTATTTTTGGTTTACTGTTTGCAAAGGTTATGTTCCAAAGAAGAGGAAAAAGTTTAGTCTCTCGTATCTGGACTTCCTTAATTTAAGGAAACTACAAGAAGAATTTGTTCCTCCATGGTTCACCCCGTCAGTAACAAAATTGATACACATGCAATTTTATGGCGCTCGTAATACAGGTTAATTCCAGGTCATTCTGAGCTCTACAGAATGCAATGAATTATCCACATAATTTTGTAGATTATGTACCTCTTAAGTGCCTTGAATCAAGGCATTAAAGAATACAAATAAACTAACACTGTCATGCAAAAAAGCATTTGAAATGCCTTGTGATTTGGGCTTTTGCATAGGATCATAAGGACTGAGAAAAATGGAGTTCATTAGTAATATTTATTTAGTAATATTTATTCTTTACCCCTAAGAAAAATCCTATTTGAAACTCTAAGGACCCACTGAAAAGTAAACTTGTGTCACATGGGGTTGAGTGTTCATTCCAAATGATCATTATATGATTCTAGAATATTACTTGTTAGTTATGTGGTCTTGGCAATTAGTGGATTGCATTTAAAATATTTATTTTTCCTTGTGGCTGAGTTTCCCTACAACACTGGAACAGTTGTCTTTAAAATGATGGTCTCTCAGGCAAAAAAAATTAAGTCTTGGAAATACGTCAAGACTTTTAACTGAAGATGAAATTTCAAAACAGTCTTTGTGCAAAAAGTGAATTTCACTTTCCCCCTTCAACTCATCTTTCTACCTACTGCTTCTCTGGTGTTTCTCTCTGTAAATCAAACATATGCTCTCTTTCTTTCTTTCTGACTGGAAGACTTCCAAAGTTTGGGGGGAAGTCTTACAGGAAACCCTTCCAAAACATATGTAGGACTTGTTCTTCCTGTGCAGATCAAACCCACAGATGTGTTTAAATTCAGACTATCTGAAACTGGAAATCTTTAATATTTGGTTTGGGGCACTTTTTAATTAAAAGGCAGAATTTTGATGGATATTTTTCACATTATGGTTTGCATCAAGGATTTTTCTTCACTGTACATATTTCTTTCAGTAAGTTCCAGATTGCTAATCATTTGAGATTTATCTTAGTTTAAATGTTTCTTTTATTCTGAGGCTTCCTTATCAGATTATCAGATGGAAATCAGAGCAGTATATGCCTTTCATGAAGTTTTCTGTATGGCTTTGATTTGAAAACATCTGTCTTTTTAGTTAAAAAATTAATCCAGAAGAAAAGACCTATACATATTAGATATGATTTAAATCCTTTCCCAGATATAGGCTTATATTTTTGAGGTGTCCTGGAGTCTAATTTCATGTTTTATGAATCCAATTTTTTCTTTTGTAACTATTGATATACCACATAAATGGAATCTTAGAATAATGCCAATTCATAGAATTACAATTTTATAGAAGTACAATAACACAAGTTAATTGAGCAATGACTAAAGTGATTAGCTGTAATTAACTTTACATTTCTTTCTTGTTTTCCTCCTTCAGGGAGCAGACATTGGACTCCTGGTCTTTTATTACTAACATTATTAAATTATATATTCTTTCACTGATTCCCTAGGAAAGTCAGCCCGGCCTGTTCAGTGCAAATTTCTTTTGGGGTATCAAGGAGCAGAGGTGAGCAAAAGCAATCAAGCCAGCAATGTATCATCAATAGTATTCCATTCATTATTTGAAGTGTGTTACTAAGAGAAGCTGCTGAATTACTGTCTTAGTGTGGTGTTTGGTGGTTTCATGTTTTGCACGTACTATCATTATTATTAAACCTTCCCTTGTTTCTAGGCTATGTTGAAATCCTGCTTAACAAGGAGACACACAGAGGTAGGTGATTATCAGCATTAGGACCTAACTAAAACATGCTGACTTCAAGTTTACATCACATCTTTGACACTATTCTGCCACGTATTGGGAAATGCCCTGATTTTAATGAGGCAAACATAGAAACTAATACTATCAAATAAGACAGTAATTTTTGATCCAGAGGGGTATACAGATGCTGTCAGGGATGCTAAAGGTGTGGCTAGCATCCTGTGTGCATTCAAAATCGGCTTTAAAAATAGTGTTAACATAACCAAAAATGGAGGCATTGGGAGAATGATGAGCAATTCAAAGTACGGGTTCTGTTTTGTTTTCTTCCCTGCACAGACTTATTACTCCCTGACTTCCACAGAAGGTGAGTACTATTGTTGCCACTCTTTCAGTTACAATGCTAAAAACAACAATCAGTGAAATTAAAGTCAGTACTCCTAAGAAGGGTAAATATTAACTTCCCAGCTTTCCCAGGAGCTATTAAATCTTCTTAAGCTATGAGCCTAATTAAATTACCATGCAAAAAATTATTTTTGTTAGGCATGTGACCCAGGAAGTATGAAGTTTTTTGCATAAATGTAGCTGAAGATTGACCTGGATTCAGAAGGTCCAGTAGTGCTCAGGAGGTAGGAAGCTCAATTTTTATTTTCATTGCCACTATATGACATGCTACATCTGAGAATATGTACTGTGAAACCAAAAGGCACTTGTATAAAACATGATAAAAACCAGATTATTCAGGATTGAATTGAGATTTTACTCAATGAAGACAAGAAATTAGAGGTTTAGAAAATAAGATTTAATGAGCAAGCAGACATTTCAGTCAATGCTAAAATATTCATCCTTGTATATACAAAGTGAGAAAATTCACGTATATATTTATTTATAAAAGAAAACAAAAATATTTCTGAACTATTTTATAAATATCTAAAATCCAAGAAGTTAAAAATCTGTACTTTCTTATATGACATACAACATATTAAGTTGCACATATATGTGAGGAATGTGGATTTTTTCTGTTGTATTTAACATTTCATGAGAAAAATCAAATTCTTAACTCCTTATGGCTGCAATTGCGATCTAGATTCCTGAACTGAATTCCTGGTCTGAAGAATTCAAGATGTAAATAAGTAGGCATGACAGTGAAAAGAATTATAACAAAGTAAGCCAGATCTGCTAAAATATGCTTCGAGTAGGTAGATCAGAAATACCAGAATAAAAAAAAGTGGCCCCCTACTCCTAAATAATAATTAAAAAAGGCTTCAGAAGAGTGTTTTTATTCTACTAAATAAATACTGTTATTAGTGCATATAGAATGAGAATAGGGTGGTAACATCTTCCCACAACAGATTTTCTCACCTATCTCTTTGTTATTAGGATGCAAATGTTTGGACACTGTCACTGATCTAGAAAAAACACTAACCTTTTTTCCCCCAAAATTAATCTTTTCAAAAAATTTTATATTTAAGAAAAGCCAAAAGTAATTAGCACAAAACAATTATTTATCTCTTTGTTGGTGTAAAAGGTGTTTGGCCATATTGCTGAAAATGAATTCCTTGGGATGCTGAGATCTTCATAACTTCTCCATTTAGAGTATCATCTTCAATTATTGTTATCAATCCCTCAGCAATTATTGATGGACTGAAAAAAAAAAAGTTATTTCAGAGTCAGGATGTAGTAGAATAAGTAAAAAGGACAAGAAACTCAATGTAAATCTGTATATCTGAAAATTTAAAAAATTGGCATTTGAGCAAATTTATTTTGAGGAAAGCAGAGGTGGTGTGAGTGTTTCAGGAGAGATATTTATTCTCTCAATCAGGACATACATCTAAAGTGGATACTTTACAAATCATCATTTGTTTGCTCTAGTTTCTGATAAATGCCTGTGGACATCCAGCTGCCACTGGGCTTCCTATCAAAGTTTTCTCTGTCAGGGAAATGGACAGAAGTGATCCTTACACAATCCGCTGCAGCTCTTTACTGTTGAGTTATCCTGTTTCTGTATCAGAGCTGACATACAAATTAGCATAAAGGATAATTTCACATGCAGTTTGCTGTGGTCAATAGGTGCAAAATATTTTACATAAAGAAAAGTATGGGTGAAACAACTCAATCATACAATTTCCTTTGTGCAGAAGTATCTTAGAAGCTAATTGTTAGAAACTAAGAAAATGTTAAAAAATATCACTTTATTCTTGTCATGTTCTCACAGTCTGTCCAAGCTGTCTGCTTTTGGCCTTTTTTGGCAATACTGTAACGGGCCAGGTAACACTTTGATCTGATCCGTGGTGGTTGCTATTGTGCTCCTAATCCAGTTTTGTCAGCTCTTGGTCTGATTTCTGTCTTGGTTCACTTGAAAATTTTGTGAAAATTCAGTGCAAATTATACACACTGTCTCTCACAACAAGTTTATTAAACAAATTCATGAGGGAACACCAAGGTCTATTTAAAACTAAAATCACTATATTTAACTTGTGAATTTGATTTGGACTTTGCTGGGAAATGGGATTTGGACTTTGCTGGGAAATGGGAATGCATAAAGGGATATATCACTGTGCAGATGGGCAGATGGTGCTCTTAAAATAGCCTTAGATAGCTGCCATTTCTTCTTTGTATACAGGACAACACATTTGGTAGTTTATCTGAGGCAGCATTTCCCTTTTATTTTAATTTTGCTGAAAGTGTGCCTTTGTTCTCCATCAACAAAGTGCAAAACCCCCACTGTATCTAACTTCACTTACTCCATCACACCATAGAACTGCATCATAGTTTTTATCTCATCCTTATATGAATAGTATTGTCCCATATTCTCTTCTTTATCTATTGACTGAAGAATCGGTGTGTTGACAAATCCTGGACAAATTGTGTTGAGTCTCACACCGTAGTTATCCATATTAGCAGCTAACTAGAAAAGAGAAAAGGTTACGCATTTGTCATCAACATTTTAAGACAGTATTTTGTAAGCAAGTTTTCAAAGAATGAGGTTTACCACAAAGTACTTTTCAGCCTTGCTTAGTAAGGAGATTTTGTTACTACCGATTAGTTTTAACGACTAAGTTTGAAGAACTTTTTCTCTAGTAATCATACTAGATTACTAGAAAACGCCCCACATTTCTTTTGTTAGGAGAACAATTCTACAGGAAATCAAAACTCTTTCCATGGAGCTGTTTCTTTCTAGTATTTTTTGTTCTTAGTGCTCTTAGCATGTCATTAACAGTATTCTAGGGCGATGATATAACTCTTCTAAGCAGAAACAAGAAAAAATTCTCCCAGATTTATGTTTCCAATCTTATAGGAGCTTTTTTAATTAAAAGAAAACTCTGAAATAAATAAAAATATCTTTAAGATTCTGTATTTACCTTCCTCACATCAACAGAAATACAACATGTTCTCTATCCCTACAACGGTAATGCTAAACCTTTCTAGTTGCTCTGTTGTCGCTGCCAAGGCATGAACCTGTCACTGAGCATCTCCACTGGAAAGTCCCTGTGAACTGATTTTTTTTCAGGAAGCAGCTCAGGAACATGATGAAAGCAAGGAGCACAAGTTGTTTTGGGAGAGGTAGGACTCCTTGTTTGTGGTTCTACCAAAGTGTGTATGTAGCAAAGAAGTCTGATCAACATCCAGGCATGTGCCAAATGCTGGATGAACTTCCGTAGCAATAGCGCGGGACCGATGAACTATACATGACATATCCAAGGATAACCATAACTCTTAAACACCGTGTTCTATTCATTTTAACACTTAACAGGGCTCCTTTCGGGCATTATATAAGTCACATCATTTCCATGGTGTGGTAGCCTGCCCTCTTGGTCTGGGGGAGACACGAAACTGAAGTCCTAGATGTAAGGTGTCAGACCTGCCCAACATCAGGCTGTGCTGCCTTTTCTGGTAAATACTGTAGTTCATTATGTTTATTATTCTTTTTTCCTCGGCATTCTTTTTCCTTAAAGACAGCATTTCCTCTAACTTACTTTTTGTCTTAGGTGGTGATATTTATATTTATAATGAGAAAACAAAAATGTAAAACTAGGTTTCATGTTCTTGATGTGTTTAATATGGTACATGCAGCACTTATCCATAATATTCTCTTTATGTTAATCTGAAAAAGGACTTATTTGCGTGGGGATGGGGGCATAAAACGTGCACAGAGTGTTCAAAGTATAATTTCAGGTAATTAATTCTGGAAATCAGTTTGGAAATCTTATGTGAATAGACTATCTTTACAATGAATCTATTAAAGTGTAATCATATTTTCTCTCTCCAAATTATTTTATTACGGTGCTTGTTCAATTTAACTAGCAAGTTTTGGAGTCAGAGGCTGAGACTTATAATATGGTCATCTTACATGCCCCATCCTGAACGTGTCATTTTGCATTTTCAGCATATTAAGAGTCGGTAAGAATAAATAATATTGTGTTCAAGTCACTTTTGTACACTTCAGTGCCTATTTATCATAAAAAAAGTCATCAACCTGACTTAGAAATAAGGAAAGCAAAATGTTAACTGACTGGGATGGGGTTCTGAAAAAATATTTTTAAAACTTGGATTAGAATTTGGCCTTTGGACTCCTCCCACTGTCCTTAGATTACTTTGCAACATCTTTCTTCCATGCTCTCCAAACCTCAAATTGGTCATAAACACACAGTTGCCATACTTATTCCATCTTTGGATTCCCTTTGTGAAAGGAGGGAACTTCCACTGCTTCACACACTTTGTTTTCTTTCAGAAAATTATTTCCACTTGTGTGGCTATAGAGAAGGAACATGAAAAACTTAAGCATGTTCCCAAGGAGCTGCTGACACCCTTTTGGAAAATGCATACTTACTGCTATGGACCGAGTGAATCCAATTACACCATGCTTTGTAGCACAGTACACAGGCTGGAATGCAGCAGGCATGAGTCCTTTAAAATAAAAAGGTAGCTGAATGAAGATGTCAAATATTCCTAATTTATGATCACCTTAAACACACATATAGGCCTACAGTGTAAAAAAAATTGTGATAGAGGTGCAACAAAATAGATTAGTAAAAACTTGTAAATTATATTTTGTCATCTGGGCTAGGCTAGGAAAAAAAATTAGATGGATAAAAATGTGCAGGCAAAAGAAGAGCAGTAAAAAAGCATAACTTAAAAGTTTTATCTATGGACTTAAAAGAGAGGTCACAATCTGGAAGAAAACACTCAAGAATAAGATTTCTGAGGCCTTTTCTATGAATCAGTAACGTATTTAAAGTATATTGAGGAGCAAAGTATTTTAGATAGGCTTTGATAAGTGACGTGTGAACTGGACACCTGCAATCATTTACAGTGTGTTCAGGGGGGAAGTGTGGGAATAGGAGAAGCAAAATAAAAATTTTCTGCTAACAGTGTAAACCTTTATGGTCTGAGTGGGAGAGCACAAAATTGTTATTTATGGTAGAGAAAGAAGAGAGAACAGAGGTTTTGGAAGAAAACTAAGAACTTAATTCCGGTAGGACTGAGTTGATGGCAAAAAGCTAGTCAAGAATAAATGACAGAACATGAGTGCATATTCTGCCAATTTGGCATATTTTGCCAATTATGCCAAAAATTTCTGCTATAAAATGAAAGCTGAACTGGACCACATGGATGCTGTAATTCCACCTGAAAATTAAGCCGTTATGAATAGCAAACTTCAGCCTGCCCAAAAGTTAGAGCATAAAATGTTTTCCTGGATGTGATATTGTAAAACTGGATAGTAAATTTAATGCCTTAATGTTTGGTTCTAATGGAAGTCATCCCAATTAATAACTCACATATTTTTTTTTTCATTTTTCATACTTCAGATCTTAAAGTGATACATTCAAGAAGGGGTGTGATTTATCTCAGTGGAGATGAAAAATTCACTACCTAGCTCTACGTAGGTATTTGCCAGAAAAATTATATATGCCAGACTTACATGGGCTCTTTGCTCTGGAACCTATTTTGTCTGAAGGAAAAAACTTTCCAAGACAGCACAAAGCTCTAATTACCAACCTGACAGCTTCAAGGTTTTATCTTGATTTACATGCTACCTTGGTGATCCTGTGAAAGCAGCACTATTCAATACTTGGAAATGAAGAACTTAAACTATTGTCTGGTTGTTCTTTTAAAATTGTATTTATTTGCTTAGCTTGGATTAATGTATTATGCTTCTGCTTAAGAACTCACTTAATGAAATGGCTTTTTTACTGTCTCCTGTGATCACAACACAGGCTTAATATTCCTCTGTTTGTTGACTTTTGATGATCACCCTTCTTCAAAATATTGGAAACACTGGAATATTGGCACATTAGAAATAATACAATACTATTTTTAAAAAAAACTCTTGTACTTTTACATGCTTTAAATAAAGGAAATTCTAATCAGGCTGGAGCTAACAGAAATAAAACAGACAACATCTACTGGGAAACAGAAAGGAAGAATTTAGAGATAATTAAAATTAAAAGTAAAATTACCTATTACTTGAGAGGGAAGAGAAACAAAGTCGAGCAATAAACAAAGGAAGGGCACAGCTCACAGTAATGAATAAGGTTCACAGATTTACTTAAATGCCAAAGACAGGAATAACTAGGCAGGGAGAGAGGAACAAATAGTTTTTTTTTTTTTTTGAAAACCAGTTCTTTCCTAATTGAAATGATTATTTTTGCTGGAGTGGAGAACCAAGAAAAAGTCATCTCACTTTCAGACAAAGCATCTAAGACTAGTCCTAACATCCCTCACATAATACAGTAACAGTCCTGTCTCACTTTTGTTCCTGAGTTCAGTACTCAGAACCACCGTGTGGGCTTTCCAGCTCTGAGCCCCTTCCCTGCCCTGGAAAGAGTTGGACCTGTGTTAGTGGTGTTTCCCAGGGACTCTCCTAGCAAGTATTTTATGATGAACCACTGTGTCATATTGAGTCTGCTTTGCCTGCATAGTTATTCAACCAGTGAGCAGAGATGAGTTCATAACACATTAGTTAGGGCATTCATTTGTTAGAAAATCTGGATTCTATTTGCTGCTGCCATTAATATTTAATTATCTTATGTAAAGAAGAATGGCAGTGAAACAGACTAGAGATCATTATGCACAAAAAAACGGGGGGAAGAGAAGGAGGGTGTTCAAATGAATGGTGATGGGTCAGTGTACTTCTGGAAAAGGATATATTTGGATATTAATCTCTCTTAGAAAGGCGGGGCAGCTATGGATAGAGTTTTCTCTCTGTGGATGTTGCTGCATGGTGAATTGTAAATGACTTCGTGATGACTCAAGATGCTCTTTGGTTTACCAAAACCAGTTCAAGCGCACCAACAATAATCCTGTGCTCCAGTGTTAACTGCTCTGTTTTATTCTTCTCAGTTCCTGGCAGGCTGAGACAGCTCTTGCCCTTATACTCTACTCTCCTTGTTAGAGTACCAAGATCACTCTACCACTGAAGACATGGTGTCAGACATCTCACTACAACTCCTTATTTATCATGGTCAATAGTTTCAATAACCACATCTTGAGAAATTAGTACTGGATGTGGAGAATTCCATCAACAAGTTTGAATCGTATCAGTAAGCTTTGCTGAAGCCAGTATTTCCTTTCATTCCATTTTGATGGAACAAAGAACTTTGAGGAAAACAGAAGTAAGCATTTTTCGCCAGTTATGCTCTCTGAACATGCTGCCCTCAGAGATTTGAGTAAGTCCCTTTCTTTGAATAAGATTTATTAGCCCTTTCAGCTTTAAGTTGGACTTTGGCCTTTCTGATTTTCTCTCTGCATAGTCCCGTGATATCATTGTAGTCTTCCTGAGGGCCAAAACAAAGGTGAAACAGAAATCCTAGCAAAAATTCTAAGCTGTGCCATTTCTATGATTTTTTTTTTTTTAATAGTGAACTGAAGTCTGAAGGGAATAGCTTCTAATTTTTTTGACCTCATTCTGGCAGATTCTGCTCAGCATTTTTCTTTGCACAAAGGGGAGGGACCAGAAGCTCTGTCATGATGCTGAACTGAAGGTCCCGGTTGTACAGCCATTGACGCTTCTGCTCCCCTGTGTCACTGCGATAGAGTCCTTGCCCAGCAATGTAAGCATATGCTTAGTTTTGCTCGTCTAATGCATATAGGATCTAGTCCTAAAAAAGCTTGTTTGCTGTGACAGGTACTTTAAGTATTTCTTGTGGCTGAAGCTTCCAATAAAGGGAAGACAAACCAGCTGCTTGTAGAATCTGAGTGCTTGAAGTTGAGTGCAAACCACCAAAATGGCTGTAGAACAGAAAGGTTTCCAGATTCACTACATATTGAAACAGCCTATAAAAAAAGTAGCATGATACTATGCTAAAAAATTGTAACATTTTTTTAAGCCCTCTGTGAATACTTTGACTTTTTTTGTCTGCTAGAATACAGACAAATTCAGTTTCACAGAATACCTTCTTAAAAAGACAAAAGCTATCAAAAAAAAGGTGTACACCTATACTTGAATTCCTTTTGCCCTTTACTTACAAAAAGTGTACAGGTACCAGCCACCACAAGGTAAAAGACCATGTTAAATTTAATAATTTAAACAGCCTCTTGAGTTAAATTTAGTTTTTTATGCTTTCTCTGTTGCCTGTAACTACTCCGTTAAATACAATTAAAGGTACCATGCATAGCTTTCTACAGAAGAAATTTGAGAACATTTTGTTCCTTGAATTTGAAATTAAGTGTATTCCAATGCAAAAACCTGCAGTCATTGGAATTATTCTTTATGGAACCAAGCTCGAAGTAAAACACATTTCTCATCATCTCAGCTTAGCGGAATTACTTCTTCTTGGTATGAATGCACAAATTCAATAAAATTTAATTTTATAGGTTTGAGACATAGTTGAGTGCTTGCTGCATGTGCTCACATATTTCTCTCCCTCTCTTACTTAGTCCTCTTGTGTGGAGAGACTAAAGAAAGGAAGACTCAGTACTGGATAGACAGGGTGGGTGCTTTGGCTTTAATACAGCTGAATGAACACTTTTAAGCATCCACTTCATAGAAATAATTTAAGTAGTTCTGTTGTTGTTTGGAAATATAAAACCATAAGGCTTGATTCTGTCCCTAGTCCAAATCATTGGCAAAATTCCCATGGTGATGTTCTGGTAGCTCATTAATGTGCAAAGGAAATATTATTGAATGTTATGTAAGCACTACATACAACTCTTCTTGTTGCTCAGAAAGACAGGAAGATTTGCTGTCTGTATCTTGTAGAGAACTTGGACAGTGGGGGATCAAAACCACTCAGAAGTTTAATGATCAACAGAAGCTAGCTCTAAGAAAACACTTGAAGGGGATGTTAAGCAAGCCAATGGAAGTTTGCCTTTCATATATGGAAAATACTGCAGGACTTAGACCTTCAGACTGGAAAGGAGAATTACAGTCACAAAGAGTAGTAAATAAATAAGCAATAAAAATTAGTATTTGTTAGCTTTCAAAGTGTGTTTTTCCTTATGACCTCGGAAATAATTGCTAAATACAAGCCATGTAAAACCAAACAAAGCAAAGAAACTTTGTTTTGACAGATAACCGCAATCACCATGGCCTACTTAATATTAAAAAATTAAGTAAATAAATGCAAACTTAAATCAAATAATTAAAACAGCACTTACAAGCTCTTAACAAACTGAACAGCCAAGCTTTTAGGTCTTAAAAAAATCATTTTGTGTTTGTTTGAGACTAGTTAGAAAAGGCATCAAACTACTTGCTACCTCTACCCTTTCTCAAGCACTGCTTGGGCATCAGTGTTTCTGTGAAAATGTTTAATCTTTTACTTGTGTTGATGAACTCTTGCACTGCAACAGCAGTTGCCTTCAAGTTAATTTGGACCCAATACAATGTCCATTTCAGCCTATAGGGATAAACTTACTGGTGTCAGTAGGCAATGTGTTAGGCAGTATGACAAATGCCGACCTAGAGGTACATGGAGTCTTTTGATAAAGAACCTCTCACCCATTTGACAGATGTGCATGTATTAAGTCACATCCTCAAGATCCATATGCATTATGTCAATAGGATGAACTAGACTTTTTTATCACAAAAGCTAAGGTTTATAGGAGAACTTAAAAATGCACAGAACATCCATCCACACCTATGCACAATCAGTTAACTATAACTAGTGCTGTCTTAACTGGCTTTTCATCGTTAAAACACAGGAATATCCTGGAATGAAATTACTATAATTTGGTAATTTGCAGAGATACAAAAAAACCCTCTCACAATCCGAGTGTAAGGTAGCATATGTATTATTTTTCACAGAGAGTCTGACAGTAGGAAGAACAACCTCTCCAAACCAAAAAGAGAGAATGCAAGTACTTCCCCACAAAATGTTTGAGAAAGGTTGTCGGGTGACTTCATTCTCCATGTACAGTTTCCCCTTCACCCACGTTTTTTTTGCTGTGAGCCCAGTCACTGCAACATTGAGTATATCTACAGGAAATGGTGCAGAATTCTGCCTCACAACTGGGCAGCATTACCCCCAACGGACTTAGAATCCATAGAATTCTATTTTTATACCAATAAATTGAAATACAGTTATAGCATAGATAAGTAGTGAGCAAAGAAAGCACTTGCTTAAGCTTGGTGAAATATGAGTGTTAATTTTTGAGTTCTCAAGTACAGGTAGATCACATCTGAAAGGACTTGGAACACAGAGTGGGTGCGTCACAATCTTTGTTAATAAAGTAGGTATACTCTAGTCTCAGATATTCCTGCATTTGTGTTCCTCTGGAGCTGAATGGAGGAATTGATGTCAGGCTCAAGATTTTAAATACAAGACTGACACATTAGGAAAATGACTGTTTTTTTCCTATTGAATTTTGTTTAAAAAAGCAAATGAAATTTGTGATCATTTGATATTCCTTCTGTTGCTATGACAAAAACCAGTTCAAAATAGTTCTAAACTGGGAAGGGCCGCAAAAAGAAGAAAAAGTGACTGATCAGTATGATTCATTTACTTAAGAAGAAAACCCAGCAGAAATTGTTTATGCAGAAAATTTTCTCACCTGCCAAGGATGACATATTAATGATTACTCCTCCATCACCTCCATTTCCTTTTCTCATGTATTCTAGGCCAAGGTAGGTTCCTCTGATCACAGATGTCTGGTATAGAGAGGAAGATTGTTGAAGATACTCAAAGACTAGTTGAAACTATTAAAAATATTTTACTGAATTATCGAGAGTATTCAAAATATCTATTGTGCTTCTACAAACTCAAACTTGTTTTTATTGTGGTGTTTAGAACCTGTACTGCTTTACCAGTGATCTTATTTACACTTTGAAGATTTTAAACACAGAGACACTCCACAGTATTGCAACTCAATAACTTCAGAAGCACAATTGCAATAGGTAGAAATAATAACAGTTTACTTATTTCTCTTAAAAAGATATAAATAAACTAAAATATTGAAATGTGAAATATAAGCTGTGAAGGAAATGAAATAAAGAGTAACTAAATAATTTATAGATGAAACACATACCTTATCTAAAAATATAAGTGGCAGACGAACTGATCTAAATCCCATCATTTTTATTGAGACACCCTGTTCTATATTATAAAAAATGTACTGACTATAGCTGAAGATAAAATTAACACTTAAAACTGCATTTGGCTCAATTCAAAAGAAATTCATACTTATTAGGATTAAGTACCATGATACATTTCTGGTTCCAGGATATTAAAAATGTGTATTATTTTCTGACTAAAGTTACAGGAATTTTACCACTCCTCTCAAATGGAAGTTTGACAACACAGGCAAACACAGAGAAGGTAAAAAAGGCATTCTAAGAGATGCGAGACGTTGTTAGCATAATATTAGCTGCGATTTTTACAAATATTTTTCTTTTTTTTTTTTAAGAAAGAACTTTGAGGAAAAAAAATTGTCTGAGACCTGTATCATCTTGATTCTTTAAAATCAGTTTTTGGACCCTACTGCAGTCAGAAATTCTGCAGAGATTCCTCTCACTGAACTTCAGACTTTTAAACTGAGATATCCAAAGACACACTAAGCCTGGGGCTATCAGCCTCCTGGCTGAATCATGAGAGAGTTTCTCCCAGATAGTCACTTTACCTGATAGGGAAACAAGTAGTAAGAAAAAGGCAGCAGACAAGGCTCCTTGTGGAAGGTAATAACTTTAGAGAAATGTTCCAGTATTACTGCATTAGTGGTGAGTTTCATAATTATTTACCAATTGTTTTAGATGTCTCTGTAATAATTTCATATTTGCTTTACAATTTCTGCTTAAGATGGACAAATGCATTGAGACATGCTTTTAGTCTTATGGAAATATTATTTCAGCTTTTAAATGAGAACGTTTTTTGTACTTTATGACTGTTTAGTGCTATTTATTCACCCAAATAAATTAAGATGTTCAAAAGATGAAGTGCGCATGATTATTTCATTATTTTTGACCAGAGACAGTCTGCAGAATAATAGAGACAGAAATTTCCCATGTAAAAAATCCCAGTGAAAAGTCTGTATGTGCCTAAAACCTAATAGATAGTGACTAAAGAAACTCGGGGAAAAAAAAGAAGAGCTTTTAAAATCAGAACGTTATCTATTTTCCTGCCACTATCTAAATTCCCAAAGCAAAATTGGAATAATCTAGAGATGGGCATTACATTTCATTTTCATTAGCTGATATTTTTAGACCTGCATGTTATAAAATATAAAGTAGTACTTCTAATTCAACTTCAAGTATCTTTCACACGTTTTGTTTTAATAGGAATCAGATTTGGAAGAGTGCATGTCCTGCTTTATTAATATCATTTGTTCATTTTTCAAGTAATGTGAGGATGCCCATTGATGGAGATAAAACAACCTGAGACCTCATTACCAAGTTTGCTTTGGAATCTTGATAATGAATCAGCTTTTCTCTTTTTCTATAGTTTCAGCACTTAATGAGGTATTTTCACTAATAATATTTTCAGAATATCTACTTCCTGGAATAGTGTAAAACCCCACAAAATATGAATATTTCAAAATTCTGAAATAATATTTTAATTTTTTCTTAAATAAAAAAATCCCATAAATAGATTTTTTGTTGTTGTTTATTTCCTGGAAAGTCTTGTTTAAACTAACTTTTTTTTAAAAAAATACTTTGATTAATTTAAAAAAGACGCTGTTGATTAAATGCTTTAAGAGAAGCTTTCCAAATAATTGTCTTCAGTGTCTTGACACATACCAAACTAAATCTGATTTCTCTTGCATGTCCTGGAAAGCAGCAGAGCCCTCATAAAGGTCAATCTATTGCTGTTTAATGTTGATTGTCACATGGAAGTTTGATTTGTTAAAACCGAGGTTGTTAATGCCCGGTAGTGTTGCTATAAGGTATGGTTATTCTGAACATAAACTTATTGGCACCTCAGCCAAAATTAGATTTGGACTTAAGAGTGGGGTGTGTTTTTAAATATATATATATGTATGATAAGCTGCACAGAAGATATTTTAGGAAGAAAGGGGTTAATTCTGTCTTTGGAGAGCAGGTGCAGGTCCTGTCATGCCCTAGAGCAGTAGCTCAGCCTGCTGAGCAGAAAGAGAATTCCACTTAGGATGATTAGAGAAAGTAAATCAGGAAGGAAGAAGGAAGCAGCTTGGGGCTCTCTTAAGGCTTTTCTATTCTTTCTAATTCAGAGATAATAGAGCTAGATGAGTCCTTGGCCAAACCACAATTATAAACCAAAAAAAAGTGGGTAGCTTGGCTGTCCAATCAAAATTACTGTATTATTCTTTCTCTCTTTCTGGAATCCATTAATTTAGTATTTCTTCAAGTGGCTGGTGACATCTTCTCCTTCACATAAAGGTATTGTGAGAGGTGATCTTCAAGATAAATGCAGACTTCCATTTGGATATTGCCCCTTACACCTGCTACAGCCTTGTAATCCTTACCTGTGATCCTTGCAAAAACCTCACTGAATGTGGCTGATCTGGGGTGAAATGGCTGTTTATGATGTTTGGGCTGATAAAATAAAGAATTATTCTGCAGATAAACTCTGAACACATAATCAGGGTGAGAAGAACCTACCTGTCTGCACACTCAGCAGATGACACTTTTCATCTACAGTATTGTGTGATGGATTTCCCATTCTCTTGCAAGAATCCACCTCTCTCCAATCCTCTCAAAAATTATGTGTTTTCTGAACCCAGTTTCTTAGGTTTTGGGTTATGATGAAAATGTCTGTAATTTCCTTTCAATTAAATGAAAGAAACTAAAGGTCTTTTCAGATTGTGCAGTTCCCCAGCTGTACTTTTAAGACTAATAATTTAATCCCATGTTCTTAACCAAAAATAATTCATAGATCATCTATTAAATAAAAATTCTGGGAAAGTTAAATTTAAAATTTAAAACAAAAAATTGTCTGACTCATTTTAAGATGAAAATATGCTGGGAGGCTTTGTACAAGAAAGAATTTTAGAGCTGACTTTTTTAGAGTTCCTTTGTTTACAACTGCATTTGGCTGAAGGGATGTTGTTCATAAACATGTCGAGAACAAAGAATATCTAAGTAGTCAGCTTTGTAACTAAATGTAGGTAAATCAAGAATTGGTACAGCTGACTCTTACAATTTTTTTTTTTTTAATCCTGGCTATGGAAAACTAGTATCATTAAAGTCAGAAAATAATCTAAATTACTGTCCTTCTAGATGTTGAAAAACATGTGATCTTAGTAACACTGCTGTTTATTTTCTTACCAAAATACAGTGTTTTACCACAGCCTGTAATGAAGATGGGCCATCAAGGTGCAATGGATGTCTGAGTGTGCTCTCAAGGGAGGCAGTTTTAGCCTTCAAGTGCCAGCAGAAAATTTAGGATTCTTGCAAATAAAGTTATAGTGGTGAGTGTGGGAATATCTCCTAGCATTAGTTTACATAAATTAAAGATTTAAATTAGAAGAGATTAGACATGCTGAATGAAGTATCATACAGTAATAAACCCAAAACGGCATGTGACAGTATGGTAAACATTGCAACATAATTGTGCAAATACTCAAAATATTTGCAGTTGCTTTTGAGAATAACCTATCAGTAATCAGTAACTAATGTAACGATTTCTTAAATGGCAATTTAGTTGCCAGTGTCAAAATCAGAAATAAAACTTACAAAATTTTTGATTCTTCACATTTCTATGTGTCCTTTGACTGTATAGCTTTAATTCTATCATTCTAAAAGAAATCATATATTGAAAGTCTGATACTAATTAGACTCAGAGTCTTCAGTAGACACTAACCAAATTTTTTCCACCTTTAGGAGCCAATGTCAGCCAATGTGTATAATGTTCTTGTATTCCAACCTTATACCTGTAAGTCAGTTTTTGTACTTTGTGTTTAATTTTAGATTTATCTATTAAAAAAAAAAAAAGAAGTGCTTTTTGGTGATGGTGCCCAGGACATCATTAATCATCATCCTTTTTAAGTGACAATTGCTTTGAAAGTAACTTATTACACGGTGCTTTTTTTCTAGTGTTTCAGGGCAGCTGTTCCAACGAACATAGCTTCTCACACCTATTTCAAAAGGTTTTCCTTTGCCAGCTCTTGTCTGATGCATCTAGTACTTCATGCTGAGAAAATAGCTCAGCATCTTCAGTGCTGAAGACGAGCCCTATGTTGCTATCAAGGTGACATGGTAATATGAATTCCTTTGAGAAAACAAAATAGTAATCAGTCCTAACATTTTATGTAGGTTCCTGAACTAATATAGTTCAGGGATAGGGATACTGAAAAAAAAATGAAAGAGCCACTGACTTGTGATTTCATAAAGCAGGTTAGCACAGAGCTGGAATTTGACCCAAGATCATTTGCCTTTCGTACAGTGATGTAAATTGATGGCTATCTATAAGGAAACATTTAAAAGTACTTTGTGAACTGTGTAAGATGAACTTCAAAAGTCTGAATCTAAGGGCTGCCTGTGTTATCCATGGGAAATTTTAGCATTTTGCTGTTGGACAGGAAGGTGGGACTAATTTTTTTTGATGTAGATTTTCTGGGACGTAGACAAGTTGGAGCAAGCATGCAAGTCCCATGGCATTCCTATGTATAGGTTAGTATGACTGCTATATGAAATGAAATTGAAGGCTCTTGAGTATGAATTCCCAGCTCATGGGAAACAAGAAGTCTCGAGAGGAAGAGGTAGAAAGGCGAAAGGAATATATATCAGGATTTAATAATTTGCTTCCAGTCAATAGATCTTTTACATGGTGGGAATCACACTGTGTTTCAGCACTGTGTGGTGCAGGTTTTTTTTACTTCCCTCCTCCCCTTCCATACACCTCCACATTCCTGAAGGACATAGGAACAGTATTCCATTCTAAATAGCTGGTCTTATATTCTTAGTTCAAAACCTTTGCTTTTCATTATACTTCAACATTGGTTACTGTAAACATACATTAAAACCAAAAGCTAAAAAATTCATTGACTTACAGCACTGTTAAGGTAAGTCACTGTGTCCTTCCTAGCACAATGTAAACAGCAAAAATAATTATACCTATAGGCTTCTTTGTGTACTTAGTGGTTTGATCCTTGTGCTACTAATTTCAAGGTAAGTGTCACTTCTCACTTTTTGGCCACATCTCTCCCTAGACACTTGGTCCTCTGACATCAAACTATGCTGAAGAATAGGCAAGTAAGCCATTGAGGTAGCCACTGGTTGTCAGTAAACCAGTCACCTATGCCATTTTATCTACTACAGATAGCACTGTTTGTTTTGGTTTGTTTCTCTGTCGGTGGCACTGAGAAACAGTGCTTGCCTTTGTCTGTATTGTGGGTCCTGGTGGTTATTTCCAGCTGCTAACTCCAGCTATGTGTCCAGGTTACATCACTTTGGGATGAAAATTCAGTCCTTGTCATTTCTCCTGGTGCACTAGGAAAGGCCAGCAAGCTGTATGGACCAGAGGAAGGTTGCAGCATACTCTCTTTTATGGCCTGCACAGTGGAACAGCCTGGTGATGATCACGAAGCCTTTGTCACAAAAATAAATTCAAATTAATCACTTCTGATGTTTGCTTAGTTACCCTTCTGGTTTCTGCTGAAATATTAATTGGACTTCTGAGGAGTAGGTCCTTACTGATAAGCAAACATTGATTTTGCAAGGTTTGCTAGTTGCTGGAACATATATTTCACCATGAGCTATATTGAAAGAAGTCACACATAAATATACAGTGATGCATTATCTTCTCTGTAGTTCCAATCTTTTGCAGGGACAAACCGTGATGTTGGTAGACTTCATTTTAGTAAACGACTTTTCTAAATTCATGGAACTCTGTTCTTATGGAAATAAATTGTGCAAACTCATGAAAAATGTAAAAACTTGGAATTTTTGCATATTTCTACATTTTGCCTAGTAATGAAGAATAAGACTGTCATGCACCTGAACAAACTTTATGTGTGCATTTGAATTCTACTTACTTCTGGTCAATGCTTAAATAATTGAATCCCATATAACTGGAGTGTTTTGATGTGCCCAGGTTCTGGCCTGCAATTTAAAGTTTTGCCAGAATGCATTAAAATGTGCAAAATCATCACATAAACAGGAGATAGTTGTGATTTTGCTTTCAATTTTTTTCATAATTACATTTGGGGAATGGTTTAAATATATATACAGAATTAACTTTTTGCCATAGTAAAATAATAAGGTAGTCAAAATGCCACATAAAGTATTTCTAAAATTTTGATTCAGGTAATATTTAAAATGTAAGCGTAAGTGATACCAGTACTGCTACATTTAACTGTATTCTGCAACCTATGTCAGTTTTCAGAAACTTCTGACATGAACATAAAAAGAGAACCTGCATATAATTTGGGGGATTGTCTTTAGTACAAAATGTGCTAAGTGCATTTGTAAAGACAAAAGATACTATAATTATAGTGGCCACTCTAATTAAAGTGGTTCCAGAAAACCCATCAACACAAGATAAAATTACTGAAGCTTCTTAGACCACCCAGTTGTGTTTAAAGAGCATACATTGTTCAAAGCTCATAAAGATGTGGGCCCTTTTCTTGCCTCAGGGATTTGAAGAAAAAAAAAGGTCAGATTATAAAATTTTGGGATCCCTTAGGCAAAAGTTTTTATGGATGCAATAAACACTGTCATGCTGGAGGACTGCAGGTAGGGCCCTTAATAAGAATGTGTGTGTCATACACCCTTGTGCTATTCTGTGCATGAATACGTGTGTGTGACAGACTGCTGAAACTACACTGGTAATATCTCTTTAAAATTGAATTCTTGTATGGTTGCCAAGTTAATTTTTTTATGTGCCATAATAACAACAGTACACCCTTGTACGAGTATCACTAGTTGAAGCTGCTTTTGATCAAGCTAACATCAATCAAGTCAACACCACGACATTTGGAGTTTTGAAGTGAGGAATAGCTATTCCAGGCATTGCTGGAATACTTAACTAAAAAGAGTAATAGAAATATTAACAAAGTAATTAAAAGATGGATGTTTAGCACAAAATGTAGCAAAATGGTGAAAAGCGCTGTAATAGAAATATCATTTTAGCAGTCAGTACTCCTTCTTACACCCCCTTCCCAGCTTTATCAAGTTGTGTCTTCTTGCTCTCAGGAAACTGTAATGGATACAAGAACTGTGGTTTACTCCCTCTATTTTCCTTCCAATTTGAGTCCGACTTTTGGAACCATTTTCTTCATGCTTTCTCAAGCAGTAGCAATCACAGAACTTCCTTACACTCCTTTAAAAGCGTTCCTGAAGACCAACCGGTTCTGTGAACTGTTTTAGCCATAAAGAACACACCCCAGATGTGTTTGTTCTGATTTATCTTGCTCTGTACTGCTCTACTTCTGTACTTTGTACTTTAAACTGGGGCAGGGAATATTTGTTGTATCAATATATAAATGATATCACTAAGACAACGACTGGCATGTAGAGGGCTTTTTCCCCTTTTAAAATAAAAAATATGTGTATAATGTGTATCACACTGTGTGGCTATAGCAACTATTTCTGTTCTTAGGAATAATACAAAGAATACTTAAACTATCCTACGGAGGGAAATTGAGACATTTTAAAATCATGTATTTCACATACATTTTTCTCCTTTCTACAAGAAAAAAAAATACTTTATAGAACCAACTCATAGAATATATTACATGCATCAGCTATTTTTCTTCCATTGTTATAATTCAAAAAACAAAAAATTCAAAGTGTTATCTCTTGTTTTACAGAAATTACAGTAACTAGATAGAAATGCTTATGGAAATAAGCTGGTTAGTTGACCCCGTGTTAGACAGGAGTAATCAGTGAGTGGAGATATTTGGATCTTAGAGTGGCTTTGATTTAACACACATAACTGTACTTCTACTCTGTTTGATCATTTTAGATGTTCTTCCAGTCACCACCATGTATTTATGAAATTTTTCAATGTCCAGCTGTGTATTAGGTCATTAGGACATTTATGGTGAACTTACCTATACAATAATATATAAACTATATAACATTCCCATTTAAAAAAAAAAAAAAAATTCAGGCAGTAGCTTGATAGTTTAGCATGTAGGTTTCTAAGATTTGGATTTCAGATTTTCTGCTCATTGAGACCACTTACGGTCTGCTTCTGCTCAATTACTTGTAAAAACAAAAAAATTAATAGAATCATTGAATTGTTTTGATTGGAAAAGTTCTTTAAAATCACCAAATCCTACTGTTAACTCAGCACTGCCAAGTCCGCCACTAAACCATGACCCCAAGCACCACATCTATAGGCCTTTTAAATACCTCCAGGGACAGTGACTCAACCACTTCCCTGGGCAGCCTGTTCCAATGCTTGACAACCCTTTTGGTGAAAAAACATTTTCTAAGATCCAATCTAAATCTCCTCCAGCACAATTTCTGACCATTTCCTCTTGTCCTATCACTTGTTACCTGGAAGAGGAGACTGAGCCCCACCTCATTACAACCTCCCTTCAGGTGATTGTAGAGAATGATAAAACTCCTCTGAGCCTCTTATTCTCCAGGCTAAATACCCCCAGCTCCCTCAGCTGCTGCTCATAAGACCCTTCACTGGCTTTGTTGCCCTCTTCTAGGCATGCTCCAGCACCTCAATGTCTTCTTTGTAGTGAGGGGCCCAAACTGAACATGAGCTTTGAGGTGCAGCCTCAAGAATACTAAGTACAGGAGGACAGTCACTGCCCTGGTCCTGCTGGCCACACTACTGCTGATACAAGACAGGATGCCATTGCCTTCTTGACCTCCTGGGCACAGCTGGTTCTTGTTCAGCTGCTGTCGACCAGCACCTCCAGGTTGTTTTCTAATGGGCATCTTTCCAGCCACTCCACCCCAAGCCTGTAGCTCTGCATGGGGTTGTTGTGAGCAAAGTGCAGGACTCAGCCCTTCACCTTATTGCAGCTCAGACAATTACCCTCGCCCCATAAATCCAGCCTGTTCTGATCTACAGAGCCTTTACAGAGCCTTCTGACCCTTCAGCAGATCAACCCCCCCCCCACCCAACTTGGTGTCATCTGCAATATAATAAAAGGAGGTTCTCAAAGTCTTCTGTTTGAAGCTCTTGGCATTGAAAAATTATTAGGACATCACTCTAAGTTAGGATATTTACCTTGACAGTACATATCACAATCAAACATATTCTCACATGGACTTCAGTTTTTCAAAAGGGATGACTACTTATCTGTGCTTGCAAATCTGAAGGTGGATGGCTGCCTACAGTAACTTATATCCTGTGTTAAAACCAGGCACAAAAGTAAAGAGAAATAAATAATCTAGAACACAGCCTTCTTTCAAATTCAAGGGATCTGTACTAATAGATACTGATGTTGCATATCACTGAGGATGACAAGCTACTGTTACATCACAATATGAAGTTTCCTGATGTTTAAACTTTCAGAACATTTTAGAAATGAAATAAAGAGGAAGAAATATGAGTAGTTAAATCTTGAAGAACATGTAGAGTATAGATAGATTTTAAAAAATCAAGAGAAAGGTGTTATGAAACTAAAATTCTTTTTTTTCCAAAATGCCTATTTTCTCATTAATTTTTCTGTGACTTGTCTCATATACAGCTTGTTACTTGTGTTACTTGTCCTGGAGTTATTTTGTTTGTTTGTTTTTTTGGAGGCACTAGGATTCAAAGATGGGTACCTTTGTCATTAAAATTTTTCACAAAAACACACCCAATTTTTTTACTCTGAGCTTTCTTGTTGCACAAGAAATTTCAAATGAGAAAACTCCACATTTTACTCTCCACAGCTTTCTTTTTTTACTTTCTTTGCGGTAAGTATGGTCATGGGGTGACTTGTTGAATCACCATTGAATTAGGACTTCACAGGTGGTAGACTACAAGCTGAATTTTATTAACCTAGAAATTTTATTAATGCTAGAAAGGTCATTCCTTGTAGCTTAGAGGTCCTAGAGGTGTACTCTAAATAAAAAAAAAAAATCAGCTGAGAAACAGATATTGCTGTTTGATGTGATGAAATATAATATCAAAGAAGTGGTAATAGTTTGTTTGAAAATTAATATTTCAGGCTTGTTGAACATACAGGATTTTAGCAAGTAAGTGCCATTAAGTAGTGTGCTCCTACCAGTGATGATGGTGAAGTGGCCTATACTAAAAACTCACATTTTATGCTGGCATGGTTGGTGAATAAAGTGTGGAGTTCTTGGTTGAACGAGTTTTCTTGTAATAACAACAAAGGGCAACTTATTCTCTAATGCAGGCCAGCTGAGCTTCACAAGCAACTAAAAGTTCTAAAACATTCATATAAACAGACTGGCCTACTGTAGATGCAGCTCTACTGCCTTGGGTGGTCAATTCTTCCACCTATTTGGGATTTCATTGGATTTTATAGAAAGAGAATGTTGTCTGGTGAATGATAGCCAGAGTTAACCTCTACACAGTGCTGTATGTCTTGGACAGACAACTTTAGGGACCCACCACACACTCAGTTACGTGGTGATTGTTTCAAAAGCTGTACTTACCAATCCAATAATTAATGTTCTGTCATCTGGCACCATCTGTACGAGCCACAGGCTGTTAACTGTATTCCAACATTAAATATTGAAATATAGACATGTGAAAGGAGATAATGCTTACCAAGTTAGTTTGTATAGTGCTTTCCCAGTCCTTCTCATTGTTCACTCCAGCATTATTAACCACAATATCCAGCCTTCCAAAATGTTCAATTACTTTTTTGAAAGCACCTATAGTAAGATCCAAGAGTGACATTTCTTAGAACTTTAGGAAGTAAGATATAGAATACGATGCATACATAAAAATGAAGGTTTATTAGTCTACCAAAATGTCATTATTATTTTCTTAACTATTAGTGAGCAACACGCATTTAAATTCTTTATCTAACATGCATGAGCATTACATGTATTCAGGGAAACTCTAAGGATTCAGGTACCATGGTTGCCTTTTCATTCAGATTTATAATGTCTGATAACAGGAGCTAATGAAAGTTCTTAGCACATATACATTTTGTATTAGATAGGATGTTTGGCACCCCAATTATATAAATTAAGCATTTATAGCTTGATTTGTAACAGTTTGATATAGCTACTGAAGTCAAGATTTGACACCATCTATTTTGAATGAAAAACAAAAGCTTCATGTGTTCCGAACAATTTTCCTCATTCAGTCCAAATTTAACCTAAGAATGCAATTTTTATTTAATGAATAACTGATATGAATATTTCAACTGCAAATAATTAATCACGATTCTTGTTTAGATGTATCTATTTATGGATAAGTTGTTATGTATCCTACTTGTCAGGTAACTTTAATAATGTGTTTCTCAAATTCAAATCTTCTTTTTTTTTTCTGAGGATAAAAATAGTGACCTGTCTGCCAAAGAATTTCAAAATAAGAAGTGGGAAACTTCCACATGACATTGTGTTCTGCCAGGTGACAGTGTTAGAACTGAATAAAAGATGTGTATGGAAAAACATGATGATGTCATAATGAGGAGCAAACTCATCAAGCCTGGCTCTGCTTTGACAAGATAGTTGGATGAGATGACTTCCAGATGTTCATTCTGGACTGAGATGTTCCAGGACTGAGGACATTATCTGACATGTATATATGTAGCTTCCTTGTTTTCTCCTCCAAATACTGTTCCTTGTCACTAAATATTTATTATTATGTGAACCAAGACACCACCCCCCCAATATTGTTTTACAAAACATTGTTTGGTGTCTGACTCAAAATCTACAGTATTTCAGGTGTACCAAAATTATGCTTGACAGGCCTTAATGAAATCACTTCACTGAAAGGTGATCCCAGGAGCATCTTCCTTCTCTGATCTTTAGTGATTGGCTATTCAGGTCAATCAGGTGCATAGCATCAGCTTTCAGACGTCTACCTTTTTCTGCAGCAGTTGCAAGGGTTTACAAAGCTTTTCTTGCACTAGCCTTTTCTTTGCCCTCAATGCTTCAGGTCCCTCATAGGGTCCCATCTTGTCATCAAAACAAGAGCTAGGCAGCTGATGGGACAGGTTTTATTTGTCCAACTGCCTTTATTGTACAGATTTTTCTAATATTCTTATTCCATACTAGAATATTGTAATATTACTAAATCCTCTAGTTTGGTCTGTCTGCCTTTTTTTGCTTTTCTTATATTTGTTGCCCATTCATTCTCTAGTTTCTAAACTCTTCAGTCACTTATCTTTCTAATTCTGCATCAGCAAGGGCAAATATACACCTTTGGCTTTATTAGAAGCAGAAGTGAGTATTTAACTTATTTACAATGAGTAAAATAAATACAGTTTGGGTGCTCACCTAGCTTCCAAATTTTGGAAACTGGCTGATTCCCTTTTAAGCCTTCCCTAAATAACGTATTTCATCAACCTTATTCTTAATAGAATCTTCAAAAACCACCATAGATAATAGTAATTTTGCCAATGATTTTTTAATTAAATTTACACAGTCTTGACTAATCATAGTTTTCTATTTTACATATTGAGAAAAGAGCAAATGCTTTTGCATATCTGTGTTTGGAATATTTCAGGTAAAAGTTTATCTGCCTACAGTAATCCCACCTGTTATCTATCCACAAAAAGAAGAATCTCATTGTAAATTCTTAGTGATGTCACCTACCCATCAGTATAAGCTGATTTATTCTTCCCTTTTCAAATATAGAATAATTCTGTGTTTGCATTGCACACTAGTTAGTGCTTATGGAACCATAAGAAATTAAAAGCAGACGGTGGTATGAAATACTAAGTGGGGAAGGAAAAATTAAGAGGAGGATCCATTTTAAAGGAAGGGTAAGAAAAACAATGCAAAGTAAGCACAAACACCAGTTATATGTGAGCTTCCTAAATGTCTCTGGAAGGAAGAAGTAAATGTATGGTGATTTTTCAAAAGTGGGATGAGATAGGAGATTTTTGTGGGAGATTACGTGAAAGAACCACCAGAGAAAAAAGTACAGGCAAGACTTGAAGATAGATTAAACAGATGATTTTTTGCCCATAAGCCTCATGAACTTACAAATATTAGTTCTAGTACTGGGACTTGCTTCCCACTGTAAGGGCTAAAGTTAAAAAAAAGAGGAACTTCATTCATGCACATGACCTTTAACATGAAGTACGGGACTTGATTCATCCGATAAGACCTTTAAACACTGAACGTGAAATTAATCTAAATTTGTTAAGTAATAGCTTACAATTGCAAGTGGAAAATATGAAAATAAAGCATTTAATAGCAAACAAACAACACCAAAACCAGCTCAGAATCCCCAAAGTATTGTGAGACATGAGTGCAAATTTATGGTCAGAAACATGCCAGCAGGATTAATGCAATGATTGGAGAGGCATAAGCAGCAGCAGCTGCCTGTTATTGCTCTTTCTCTTTGCGAGAACCACTTCCAATTCTACGTGAGTGTTCTTTTCCTAGTAACTTCGTTCCAAAAACTCCCTTGCTGACCTGTCCTACTCACTCCAACTTCCCGGTTGACACCTGTTGGTCCTGAGCTCGCCTGGCACTAGAGAGGAAGAGTTGTGGGAGAGAAGGCACACAGGGGTAACACCCATGCAGCAGCACATGTTATTCCTACCCCTAGGATGCTTTTTCTTGCTCCTTAGTCCTCCCACTGGGAGAAAAAGTCAATAATCTACCTAGCTGATAAAAACTTTGCTGATTAGAGCAGATCCCAGATTTAAAGTCTAGCATCTCTCTTACAAAGAAACAATGTAAAGCTATAGAATTAGGAATAATCATGCTGGCTTGGAACAGTGGACAATTCTGCTGGATTCTGGAACAGCAGCAATGTCTTCTAAAAGAGGAATGGATATGCTCAATGATCACTGAGAAAGTGAAAAGTGAAGCATAGTGAACAACACTAAACAACACTGTTCACATTGAGATTGGCAGAAATTACTTTGGGGAAAGGGCACTGAAAAAGAGATGTCAAAATCTAAATCTGAGTCACTACCTATGAATGTATCATTCAATAATGAAACTTTGATGAAGTGATGTGCCTGTTATGAAATATTGTGAAGGTACATCAATGTTACATGATACTCTAAGAACTCAGTAGGGAACACTGTTTATCCACTAAGTGAAAACAGAAATGCAAATCAATTATGAGGGAAGCTGCTTTCATTCCATACTTCTGCAAAATGTGTGTGAAGTGTTATCACCCTATAGTTAACCCTGTGAAAAGTAGCGTGCCACTTTTTGGCAGTTCTGCTTTCAGCTATGGCAGCACACAATGAAAGTTAAGTGTGCTGTATGGAAAGAGCACTGCAACCCAGCACAGAATTTATTACTCCTGTGACGAGGGAATGCAGCTTGGAATCTGTACTGAAACCTCATAAAAAGCAAGTCTGAGCTTTAAAGTTTATATATATTACTCATAAAACAGCAATTATCTTCTACAGAAGCTTTCATGCAGAAATATCACACACAACACTCAGTGGAAATGACTTCTTTGGCTTTTCTTTCCGATGTGCCAAGGAACAAAGAGAAATTGTGGTAGTAGTAATATTTCATATCTGCAGGTTCAGGAACAAATCGTTTTTGAGTCATTGCCAGAAGCGATCTGGAGCAGGCTGTCCTCCAGAACGCTGCGCTGAGCGCTCACCGGTGCTGCAGCCGGGCGCGCTCCGCTCGCTGAGTGTTTCTTCCTACCTTTCAGCTGCTCCTGATCCGTCACGTCGCACTGGATGAACAGCGTCCTCTGCGCTTCAAACTGCTCGTCCAGGGCCGCCTTGCTCTCCTCTCCGGCCTCGGAGTTGCGGTCCAGCAGGGCTACCTAAGCGGGGCAGGAGGAAATTGAGTGGCGGGCGGGCGGGGGGGTGGGGGGGGAGGGGCCC
>VZTI01003754.1:3393518-3462264 GCA_013397865.1 Struthidea cinerea | reverse complement strand
GGCGGGCCGGATGGACAGCCGGACAGGCCCCCCGCCGAGCCGAGCCCTAGGGGCTGCCGCCACCCCCTCGCCCGCGGGTGCCGGCTGGAAGCAGAGGGAAGGGAAAGGGAGGACGTGCTGCCCGGGGCTTACCTTGGCGCCCTTGCCCAGCAGCGCCTGGACGAAAGCCCGGCCGATGCCCTGCGCCCCGCCGGTGACCAGAGCCACCTTCCCATTGACGTGCATGGCCGCCGCGCTCCTGCCGCCCGCTCCGCGCCCGCCGAGCCAGAGCAACCCAGCGCAGTGTCACCTGCCCGGTTTCCTTTCTCCCTCCTTCGTACCCTCCCTCCTGCCCTCCCTCCTTCCCTCCTCCTCCTGCTGCCGCCGCCGCCGCCGCGGCTCATTCCCCCCCACTCCCCACTCGTGGGATCGAGAGCCTCCCGGAGCTGCCTGGGCGGGGGGAGCAGGGGCGGAGCGGGTCATTAAATCGTCCTCCCGAGTGTCTGGATGAACCCTGGAGAGCAAGAGCCAGAGAGAAGACCAGCTTCATCCCCTCTTCCCACCCCTAGGCTTTCCGGAGAGGACAGGCTCGCGGCGTCCCCCGGAGAAAGGGTCCCAGGGCAGCTACAGCTCCGCCCGGTGGAGAGGGGGATTTGTGTGTGTTCGTGTATGTGTGTGTAAATCGCGTGAGAAGCTGCTCCAAACTCTGATAAGGGCTCTTGGCAGCTCCTGAGGCTGTGTGAGTTTTAGTTGGCCCAAGTTGCATGAGGTACAGGGGGAGGACAACCTCGAAAAAAATAAACATAGGGCACTTCTTCTCACTTCAAAACAACCCACCAGTCTTCTCCCTCTCATTCTGGTAGTGAGCAGAATCTACTTGCATAAAAAAGCAGCCATTTAATGTTACAGATGTTAGATGTATCAAGATAAGTGCTTTGGAGAAATTTTCAGGTCTGTGGTTAATGTAGTTTATACCTTAAACCATGTTTAACTGCTTTTACAGCTTATAAGCCAAATTCTGTCTGCTACATTAATGTGAACTGTATGCAACTAAAATTTCTCAATACAAAGGTATGTGACCACACAGTTGAAATAAGAGCACCCTTAATGATCTAAAACCTGAAATAAATGCTCTCGTTCATTCTCGCTTGTTACGAGATTCACGAATGTTATCCCATAGAAAATGCAATGTTGTGGGGTATTGGGTAGGCAGGAAAAATCCATTATTTCAGTCCTAAGCTCTCTACACATGTACATCATGCAAGTGTGTGTGTGTTAGCAAACACATGCTTGTCTTTTATGTTCTCTGTTTTCTTTTGCCTGGTGTATCAGGTTTAAACTTTTTACTTGTGCTTTCAAGGCCCTAAAGTACTCTGACTTGACTGCATCTCCATCATTAATATCTTGTAATTTCTCCTTGTTTATCAGTAACGGTGTGCCTATTTTGCTCTCTCTCTTATCCCGCTTCTATTTTCTACTAGTCTGCCTTTATTTATGGAATTTCCTTCTTTTGTATTACCTAGAAGAAAGAAATTACATCGCTCCTAATGCCCAGCAAGCTGTTACAGAACCATTAAGGTAACTATGTTACCTAATTGAGTAAATTGAGTAACACAAGATCTCGTTATTATAACCTTTGTCCTTAAAAATGTGAACTAATATAATCCAGCTGCTAAATTGGATCACAGCCATTAAGTTTTCCTAAAGATCATGATTCACCGTACTTACAAGAGCAGTCAAAGATGGCCTCTGGGATTAGCAATTTGTTAGAATATGATACCTGTGTTTCTGGGAGGACTCCAGTTTGCTTTGGAGCTCTGAAATTTGTGCCACCTAAAGTGCCATGCCTAATGAGCTCTGTCCCAACCAGCTGAGCCAGCTTCCCTAATTTGTTGGGACACCAGTACAGTGCTAGGTTAGAGTCACATCATGAGAATAGTATTACCACATAGGGACCTAACAATAGCATTGCAATGGAGTCTTTCACCCTCAATTTAACCCTGATACCCCCTTCCCCTCCTTCCCCCTCTTTTCCTCTCCTATGGGGATGATTAACATCTGTCATGGTCTTTATTTCCACAATGTAATATTTTTTTAAAGAGCTATGCAAAGGAAAAGATCAATAAACCCCTCTGTATTCCAAACAGCTGTAGTTGGAATGACCTTTGGCAACAGTTTTCTAAATTGTTGATAATTTGGCATGAATGTTAAGAACAATCTGGACTCTTCAGAGATGCTGGAATGCTTTCAGATCTGAGTGCACACACTGTTTCCATAAAACAAAGCTTATAAGTCTGTGTCCAAAGATCAGCTTGGTTGAATACAGTCTTGGGTATCATAGGTTGAAATTATTTAGAAGTATTCTGGTAAATTAACCCAGGGTTTCTAACCTGTTTTTGTTGGCTGAACAGACTCTTGCCATTATTCCATTCAAGAATCTAAATGACACATCTTCCAAGATGGCAAAAAAAGGATCCACACTGATACCCATAACCTTGGAAAAATATATTTGGTATAAGAGACAGTGTTCCTAACTAGAACAGGATGTGACAATCCTCCAAATGCAGGAGGAAGTAATTGAAGGATGGAGCCAGCAGAGACCATTTCGCTGTAACGGATACGTGTGCTTTGCTCTTTCAAGCTACACTGGATTTGTTGCCAACTCACTACAGGTACTCTTAAGAAATTTGTTACCACATAGTCCTTTACCACCACAAGTTTTTAATTTGACCAACTGCATAAAAGATAAAATATTGCCCATAGGAAGAAGCGCCTTGTAGACATCTGCTAGAAATCCAGAGTTAGCATCTCAATCTTCTTGGTGAAACTTGGGGGGTAGGGAGTAGTTATGAAATATTTTTCCTCTCTGATTCATAAATTGACAGTTTTTGAACCTTTCCTTTAATTTTAAAGAAAACTTTCATAGAAACATGAGACCTTCCATTGTCAATTTTTCAATGGTCTACCTTTTCATATAACCCAACCTTAAGAAAAAAAAATACCCAACTTCACATAAAAAGTTGGAAGGGCTGTCACAATAGGCAGTAGCATACCATAAATTATCTGTCTTCCTAAGTGGCCAGTTTACAGAAGACTGACTATATGCCTCGGGTACCTTATTTTGTTTATACTGATATGCTGATTTAAGCTGGTATGCTGATTTAAGAAAATGTGAGACAGTTAATAAGGGTTATTCAATGGTCAAGAGTCAACCCAAATCTTATCATATTTGTGATTTTTTTTCACCAGAATGAAATTTGCACTAATGCTTGCCCTAAGGATTTTTTACCTAACACATTAACTAGACTCAAAAGTATCACTATTATCAACAACTCTTATCAAAAACTAATAAACAACTATTATCTGAAATCACATGTGTGAATAGATACTAAATGAATCCATGAATATTTGATTTTGGTGCTTTGAGAGACAATTAATTCCATGCATTTTCTGTTCAAAGTTAAGGAATAATAGTACTGCTAAATAATGTCTTAGATTCTGAAACTGTTGAGGTTAAATCTTCCACACAGACTCCTGCACAAGGGTGCAATGTTGATGCCTATTAACACTTGCATATTATTTGTGTGCGGGATGTAATTTCATTTTTTGCTTTCTAGTAGACCTCTTGGCTAGCAACATGCCTTTTTCTGCTTTCCTTTTATGACTGTGGTTCCTCCTCCATTTCCTCCCATTTACTAAGTCCGTGGCTGCACTGTTCCTCATAGACCACAGTGGCATCAAAGTGTGAAGGAACTCCAGGTAGTTTTAATATGTTTTTGTAAAGAAGACAGAAATACGACCTCTCGGAAATACAACACCCTGTTCATTCATTTTTTGTTACCATCTCTTCGATCTCTGCCAGGTGTTATCCAAGTTGCTATGAAAGCTAAGTGGTATCACACCTGTGAGTGGTATCAGATTTAATGGGGCAGGGCACACAAACACAGCTGAGCAGCCTGTGTGCTTTGGTACATAGCTTAGTGCATTTCCCCAACTTCTACTAAGAAGAACGGGTGGAAAACAAAACTAGACAAATGCCACAAATCTCCAGCTTTGCATGGGGTAATTAAAAGACAGATTTCAGGCCACATACTTAATGTGGTATGTGTTTTTTCCTTAACAAGAAACTTAAGTGTTTAGCAAGTATGAAACAGTTTTCCATGCCCAAGAGGCTTATTCATAATGCCATTTCTGTATTATCTCTCTGCATGTGTTGAGTTAAAAGGCATCAACAACTGCATAAGGACATGAGCTTATGCAGCTATGCTACATTTCAGATATTACACCTAGCTGTGTATACAAAAGACTTCAAGAGGTAGACTGGCTGCCAGAAATATCTAACTAACTAACTCAAGAGGACAAGAAAATGAACGAATAACAGGCTCAGAGATTTGCCAAAATGCGTTTTTAGAGCCCATCATATGAGCTCATGGATTATTTTGCTCATCGAGGATAACAGCAGGACATGCACAAAAAAAATGTACTTGGGACAAATCAGAGAAAACAGAGTACATCAAAATAGAGTACAAGAAAATAGTTGTCAAAAATCTATTTTCATAGTGCTCATACTATATGTTCAGGATGTCATGGCTTTCACGATGAGATTTGGAGTAAGACACTAAAACAAACAGTCCAGACATTTGTCTTTCCAAAAATAGCAGGCAGGATAGGAGAGCATTACATGGGGTTTTTGAAAATACAAGCAATTGAGGTTAGTTGTATTGTCGTAATAGAAATGGCAGTTGATGAGAATAAAAAGTCTTTGTTTATTAGCTTAAGGAGGATCATACAGTGAAGACTAGATCACTTTGCTTTATGAAATAGAAAAGGGAAGTCACTGGAGATGATAAAAAAGAGAAAGAGAAACTTGTACAGTGCAGTTTCCTGATTCTTAAGAATGTCTTAAAAGTATACAATTTTTGTGAAAAGATTTGTCAGAGCATGTGGGAGGATTTTACAGTAAATGAGACGCAAGAGAGACATTGACTGGTTTTAGATAGCCTTTAAATGACATTAGAGAAGGAATGATGACAGAGAGAGCTTTCTGTCATTTTGGAAGCATCTACTACTACTGAAAGAAAAGTTTTGAAGTAAGGAAAATAATGTAGTGACAAATATCTAGAGAAGAGGTGAAGAGAGTAGCTTCCTAGGAAACGAAGACAAAAGATTTAGAAATCCTCTCCTGAGTACCTATTCAGAGAGGCTTTCTATCTCTCCAGCATCTTTCCTTGATCAAATTACTTCTGCCATGATCAACATTGATTCAGTCTGTATCTCAGGCATCACAGCGGTAAATATTTCAATCCATTGTCCTGCATATAGGTCAGATAATGGGAGAACTCTTAGCTGCTCATGTTTCCCCTTGGATATTTAATTCTGTTAAAGAAAAGAAAAAAAGCTTAAGGCAATTAAGGTAACACAATGCTCAATGAGAATAGAAGCATTATTATTAAAATCACTTTTAAAAAGTTACTAGATAAGGGAATTTGGGGTTACTACTATGCCTGAAAATCAATAATACATTTAGAAAAAATATTGTCTGCTGGATGAATGAGAACATGAGCATGAGGCCTTGCTAGGAAGGCAGTTCTGCAAGGTGTTAAACTTCTCAAGGCTCGAGACAGGCTCTAAATGAATAAGGAAGGATTCAGTGTTAAAGCATGCCCTGCCCTTTCTCTATCTGATATAATTATAGGAGAACCTTTAAAACCCTGTATTTGGCACTGTCTTTAAACACCACAGCAGTACGGCAGCTGGCAGCAAAACCAAAACAAAAGTATGTGAACCCCTCCCATGCCTCTTGCAAGTTTGGCAACACTCTCTGCAGGTCTGACTGTCTTCCCTATTAATTTGATTATCAACCCATCAAGCACTGCAAATATCTATGTGTTTGCAAAGAAAATGTTGCAGGCTTACGGTCAAATTTTAAAGGGCTTCTAAATAGCTAGGGTGAAAAATCAAAATCACACCAGCCACCCAGTACAGTAACTTCAGTCTCTTAGAACTGTGTAATTCTAGTGCAAGAGACTTGTCTATTTCTTTAAAAGATTATAACCCCAGAGTTATATGGATTTTGATATTTGTTGTAATCCTGGAGTCTTATTAAGTATCTAATTTGATACATACTACTAATGTGCTTTCTTTGAGTAATATCCAGTAATATCCAGTTGAGGAGGGAAGAATTGTTTTGATTATGTTCTAACCTTCAAAAGTAAGAACCTAAAAAAAAAAAAAAGAAAAAAAGAGAGGGACCCCAGAAAACCTTCATTTCATATCTGAAAAATAAAGAATTAGCAGGAAACCATGAAACCAATGAATCCTCCTTATTGTGCTCTCCAATTTTATGTATGGTCTGATGGTGGTAGTTGTCTTTCAAGCTAGTGTTTTGGCTCCCTCCTTTTTTTCTATACACATAGTCACTGCCTAGGTTCATCAGTTTCTGGATGTCCTGCTTTAAGAAAAAACTATCACATACAGAGGTTTTTTTGATCTGGGGCAGATTATTTTGTGCTGCAGAGTGGCTGTGATATATGTATTTTAGGGAACATCTACTACTCCTGAAAGAAAAGTTTTGGAGTAAAGAAAACAATGTGCAAACAGCTTGGAAGTGCTACAGAAAACTTGTAGTATGCTATAGATTAACAACTGGTCAGAATAATGATGTATTCACATCCAGAAATAATAAGAAAAAGTGAACCAAAACTCAAAGAAAAGGTATGAAAAGGGAAGTAAAAAATTGATGAGTGAAATTACACTTATTACATTAAATGAAATTAAGAAATGAGTCAAAAATCTCAGATGTCAACACCATAGCATTTTTTCTTATAGGAAGTTCATTCTTTTAAATTAAAGAATGTCATATGCAAAGGGAAATCGTGTTGAAACAATTTCTGACAGAACGGTAACTGATACACTGTTTTCATATTTTCCTATTAGTTGTTACAGTACAGAATTAAAAAAAACACTCCGCAGTTGTTGGATTAATTCTATGCTGAGGTAAATCAGGCAGAAGTGGGCAACAAAGATAGTTTAACCTTCTTTCATCTCATATATGCACATTCATAGAAAAATTATTTGAAAAGATTGTCCCATGTGTCTTTGAACTAGAGAAAATAAAAAATATTTACAGGAAATATTTCATTTTATTCATACACTGAATTTACTGCAGTGTTAAAACCATTTTCTTAAAATGTCATGTTTAAAAAAAGTTATTTTAAATTTTCACTGTTAAAGATCTTCATGAAAGAGTACATAAAGTATTTTCTTATAAATTATGAGGGCAACTGTAAGCAGAGTTGCTAGCACAACTCAAGAAGCTGTCTCACTTTTCTCATTAGGATTTGTCTACTCAAAATTCTTAGTAGATCTACCACCTCAAAATCAAGATATTTTCAAATCAGATGTTTTCTACAAATTGGAAAACTGCAGGCAAAGACAAGTTAAGTAAGAATTGAGGCTCCCTCAGATATATATCTCCTGTACTTGGGCTGTATCATGCAGAGCTACAGCTGCAAAAGGTTTTCAGTAGTTTTCAATAAAGTGCTCAGCCACAGCACTCCCAGGACGTTTTTGTTTTTACAGGAAAACTGTCTCACTGACCGTTAATGTGTAAAGTGTAAACTTTGTGTTAATCTTTGTCTAGCAAAACCTCTCAGCCTTGTGACTGGTCCTATATGATGTGATGTGAGAAATGAGCCCAGATACTGATTTGGGGTTTGTGTAATACCACGGCAAGGCCTCTCTCCCTAGATTACATTGTTGTGCAACTCTTACTTTTCAAAATAATTCCATGGAAAAATAATTGCCTGGTCTTCAGCTCTTTTTCCAGTCAGGGAGAAGGGAAGGTTCAAATCCACATTTCTATCTTTTGAGAGGCGTCATTTTCCTACATATATTAAAGCTGTTTTAGGGTTTAAGTGCTTCTAGCATTATTTTGATACAGGGTAATGAAATTCCATTAGGCTAGGTACAAAGTGAAATATAAAGGCAAAGACATAACAAATACCTTCCTCTTATTATTTCCTACTTACTGCCTTTGAAATTGTTTAGAAATAAGTACAGTGCATTAATTAACAATTTTGTGTTAAAATAGGCCCGCTGTTTATTGGAATACTTAATTTCTCTCCTAAATTTTATAGTGCACTGCTGTTGATGGAGTTAACAGGTCTATATAATTGAAATATATATATAACTGCTGAGATACTGACATCTTTTCATGGATCTAGTCCTTCCTCATCCTATGACTGAATTTAATTTCTTGGAATGAAGATTGCCAATACCTTTGCACTATACAATTAAATAACATTTTCAATTTTCTGAAATGACTTTTCAATTAGGAGAGAAATATTCCTCCTATTTGAATTATTTCATGTCCTGTAACATTATTGGGTAGCAATGTAATATTTGAGATGCTAAGAATTACTTAGTCTTTTCAAAAGAAAACAAAAAAATCCTGAAAACTGAGAAGTTAGAAATCCAAAGTAGGATATGAGACAAAACATAGGGATGAACATGAAAATGAACATACTCTGCCAAAAATCTGTGAACCCTGTAAAACCAGAATGAACCCGAATAATGACCTAAGTATTGTTGCTAATGTGAAGTGAATCAGGTTGCATCATTCCAGATTTCCAGCTCCCTATACCACACCATATTTCAAGTCCCTGCTCACTGTAAGTAGGGATATTCAGTGTTTCAGCATTAAGAAAACACAATCTCTTATAGAACCACATTTATTTTGATAAGTTTCAAATAAAAAATCATTAGAATGAGACTGTTGTTATTTCGTTAGTAATGATAATATTTCTTTTGGCAAAATTAATTTTATTCTTAATTTGATCAGTTATTGTAGATTTGGGCTTTTATATTCTATTAGTTCTGTTATGTCATAATGCAGTTTCTGTTACATATAATATTTTTTGATGTGTTTCAGTTTTTTAGCTGTTCTTTTTCCCCAAAAATTTCTGATTTCATATTCCATGAATAATTTCCTGACTATGAATTTCTTTGTAGTGATAAAGGTAGTTGTGAAATGTGAGAATTTTCCATAACATTGAACTTCAAAGTCCCAGCCACTCTAGTTAGGGGTTTTTAAGGCTTATTAGACAAACATATTTAGGCAGATTGTCTTCCTGGAAAACAAATAAGGATAATACTGCTAGACTGCATTCCTATGAGTGAAACCAGCTATTCAAGACCCCCATAATTTTTATTATCTCTCAATTATTGCCCTTTTTTTTGCTGTAGATCATGAAACTCCCACAAGGTGCTCAAGTGTATGCTGTACAAAAAATTATTAGATATACCAGGATATGACAAAATCTTCTGAATTTTGGAGGAAAGTTTTGTGTTTGTTTGAGAATCCCAGCCTGAGTGTAAAAAATTATGTAATCTATTTCTAAGCAGCTGACAACAAAATCTGTAAGAAAGATTTACAGCAGAAGTATTGCAGCAGAAGTCTACAACTGATTTTAATTAAAGTATTCTGGTGATGTGAAGATATTCACAATCCAGCACTGAATTTAAAAAAGTCCACATCAACAGAATGTTTTTTCAGGCTTATGGTGCCAATTGGCCTTGTTACGCATATCTGTCTATCTATCTATCTGTCTATCTGTCTGTCTGTCTATCTATCTATCTATCTTACTATCTATCTGTTTATCTAATCTCTCATGTATTAATCTACATTGTTCAACCACCTCCAAGTAAACGAAGCAATTCCAAGCTATGAGGCACCTGGTCCCAGCTGGTTGGCTCAAATAACTCAACTGAGGCATTTTATATGTAAGCTTTTGATACAGTTCATTGAGAGAATGAGTTGTGTGATCTAAATGGGAAACTTTTCTGCTGAGCTGCTTAGAGCTTGTGAGTTAGAAAGTTAAAAATTGCATCAGGCTTATGAACAAGCCTTGTTCTTTGAGTGTCTGTTCGTTTGGCTTCTCAACATCAGTGTATAACTAAAAAGTAATATTTGGCTATTTAAAAGACACATACTAGTGATGGCAGAATCATTACAGCATGGACAGCGTGGTTAGATTGCCATAGGGTGTCATATAATTTTAAAGGAGTTCAAAAATTATCCATGAAATTTACAGAATCACAGAATAAGCTGAGCTGGTAGGGACTCACAAGGATCATTGAATCCACCTCACAGCACTGCACAGTACCATTCCCAAGAGTCACACCATGTGCCCAAGTATATTGTCCAAATTCTTCTTGAACTTTGTCAGGCTGGTGCTGAGACCACTTCCCTGGGAAGCCTGTTCCAGTGCTCAGCCACCCACTGGGTGAAGAACCTTTATCTAATACCCAACTCAACTCTCCCTTGGCACAGCTTCAGGCCATTCCCTCAGGTCCTGTCACTGGTCACCAAAAGAAGATACCAGTGCTTGCCCCTCCTCTTCCCCTCGCAAGGAAGTTGCAATGAGGTCTCCCTTCAGTATCTTTTTCACCAGGCTGAACAGATCAAGTGACCTCACCTGCTCCTCATACGGCATCCTCTCAAGGCTCTTCACCATCTTTGTTGCTCTCCTTTGGATGCTCTCTAATAGTTTAATATCTTATGTTATCATGCTCAAAACTGCGCACAATATTCAAGGTGAGGCTGCTCCAGTGCAGAGCAGAGTGGGACAGTCCCCTCCCTTGCCCAGCTGGGGATGCTGTGTCTGATGACCCCCAGGGCAGGTTGGCCCTCCTGCCTGCCAGGGCAATGCTGACAAAGGATGAGGATGGAGCCCTGCAGGACCCCACGGGTGACAGGTTGCCAGTCTGATGTCACCCCATTCACTGTAACCCTTTGTGCCTGACCCCTGAGCCCGTTGCTCAACCATCACACGATGTGTTTATCATTTTGTCCAGAAGGATTGTGTAAGAAACAGTATTGAAAGCTTTACTGAAATGCAAAATGATCACATCAACTGGCTTCCCTTGATCAACCTGGTGGGTTACCTTGTCATAAAAGGAAATCAGGTTTGATTAGCAGGACTTTGCCCTCATGAAGCTGTGCTGGCTGTGACCAATGACTGTGTTGTCTTTCAGGTGTTTTACAATACCTCCCAGAATAATCCTCTCCATTACTTTACCAGGCACTGAAGTGAGACTTGCAAGCCTGCTGTTTCCAGGATCTTCCTTCTAGATCTTCTTGAAAACTGGGACAATATTCACCAGCTTCTGCTCGGCTGGGACCTCTCTGGATTCCCAAGAATGCTCAAAATCATCAAGATAGGTTTTGTGATGACATGAGCCAGCTCTTTGAAGATTCTTGGCTAAATCCCATCAGGCCCAATAGATTTGTAGAGATCCAGCTGGAGCAGCAGATCCCGCACAATTTCAGGGTTGACTGGAACTTGATCATTCTTCCGGTCATGGTCCTCCAGCTCAGGACACTGAGAGCCCCTTGGTCCATCATCCATGTTGAAGGTGGACGCAAAGAATGTGCTAAACACTTCTCCCTTGTCCCTGTCCCTGTCTGGNACTGTGTTGTCTTTCAGGTGTTTTACAATACCTCCCAGAATAATCCTCTCCATTACTTTACCAGGCACTGAAGTGAGACTTGCAAGCCTGCTGTTTCCAGGATCTTCCTTCTAGATCTTCTTGAAAACTGGGACAATATTCACCAGCTTCTGCTCGGCTGGGACCTCTCTGGATTCCCAAGAATGCTCAAAATCATCAAGATAGGTTTTGTGATGACATGAGCCAGCTCTTTGAAGATTCTTGGCTAAATCCCATCAGGCCCAATAGATTTGTAGAGATCCAGCTGGAGCAGCAGATCCCGCACAATTTCAGGGTTGACTGGAACTTGATCATTCTTCCGGTCATGGTCCTCCAGCTCAGGACACTGAGAGCCCCTTGGTCCATCATCCATGTTGAAGGTGGACGCAAAGAATGTGCTAAACACTTCTCCCTTGTCCCTGTCCCTGTCTGGGAGGTGACCACCCTCATCCTGTAATAGGTCAATGTTATTTCTACACTGCTTATTGCCTTTGATAGATTTGATAAAACTCTTTTTATTGTTCCCCCACACTTCTGGCCAGCTTCAACTCCTGCTGAGCTTTGGGCACATGAATTGTCTCCCTACAGTGGCAAGCAGCATCTCTCTATTCTTCCTGTGTCACCTGATCTTGCTTCCACTGCGCATATGCCTTCCTTTTTTGCCTTATTTCCAAAGAAGATTCCTGTTCAGCCAAGCGGGCCTTCTGCCTCTCTAGCTTGACTTCCAACATTTGGGAATTGCATGCTCCTCTGGTTTCCCTTAGACACAAAATTACCATCACTGAAGGTGAGATAGCAAAAGGTGGAAGACTTGCGATGTATATATATATGTATGTTCTCACATGTCCTGGTGACTGTCAAAGACGGGATTTTAGAATATGTGGATCTTTGTTCAGAATGAGTACAATCATGTTTTTGTGTTCCACACATTTTTTTCCAGATAAAACATTATTTTTGAAGAACGTTTGATTTTTTTTAACCTAATTTAGGTATATTTCATTCTGTCCTCTCTATATCAATATGCATTCAAGAATCAAATTATATTTGTATGTGTGTGCCAGTTTGGACAAATTTGGAGGAAAATATCCTCTGATAGAAGGCAGGTTACAACCACCCCTCCCCCACCAGGTTTGGGAAAAAAGAAATTTTCCTCGGAGGAAAGTGAAAGAGATAAAAACTATTTATTTAACAAACACACAGGAAAAGGATAATAATGTTAATAATAAAACCTCTTGCTGTGGAGAGAAACCTGGGAAGATGTCAGAGTCCTTCTGTAGGTGTGGTCTCTCTCCTCCTCCTCGGACCTGGGTCGGTGTGGGCCCACCTCCGGGGCCTTGGTGGAAAATTCTCCTGATGTGTTCTGATGTTGAAATGGTCCAGAAGAGAAGAAGGGAAAAACCAAAGTCCCAGGAAAACAAAGGTCAACTCTCCATCTCCCTCTGGAGAAACGGAGCCAAAATCTGGCTGAAAAGCAAGAAGGGTGCTTCCTCTGCTCTTGCTGCTGCAGCCAGAGAACGCAGAGGAGTGTGTCTTTGTCCTTGAACAGCTGTTTTGAAAAGTTCTCTGGTTTTTTTCCTCTCCCCCCTCTCAGGCTCAGTTTAAAGGCACAGAAAGGCACAAAATTAATTTCTGGGCATTGAGCAGTGATACGGGATACACATCATAAAGTCACCCCAAGACACTGTGTTTACGCAAATATACATAGCTTGCATACCTTTCTATATCTAGGAAATAGGCTGGTTCTCCATTTCACTAATTTCAACTTGAAAGATAAATTAGCCCATTATGAACTACCCAAACTGGTACAAGCTGGCAGAAGAGCAACAGTATTTACAGAGTGAGTTTGTGTTTTCTTTTCTGGCTTAGGTGACCTTAGGTGGGGCTGACAGAGCTCAATGCCAAGAAAAGCATATGTATGTGCACCTCAAAGAGCATTTTGATGAACTAATCTGATTTCATACCTTAAAAAAATTATGCTTGTTTAAATGAGAAAAAAGAAATTTCAATGTGTGATATTATTAACTTAGACAGTAAGAGTTTTTGTTCTTTCTCCTCCTGGAGAGCTTAAGGTCAAGCCCATAAGTCCAGTTTCTGTGTGATTCTAAATAAATTTCAGGCAAGCTGCAGGTGTTTTGTGGCTCTTATGAGAATCTGGTATGATCAGATTCCACGACCTAAAGACAATTTAACCATAGAGTTTATAATATGGCTTTAAATGACAGAAGACCAGTATTTTATAGCAAATTAAGGAAAAGAACAGCATTGGGTTGAACAGACTTTCATAAATGTGTTATTTTCACAAATTATAGAGGTACAAGATGTTAAAAATACACTTAAAAATTTTCTGTGCCTCTGTAAAGCTGACTTACTTGAATTCTGTAAAAAAATTGAGTATTCTTCATGAAGAAGAAGACGAGTAGCATGACTCTTTCTATCATGTTATTATCAATATATTCCTCAATATATTTATTTATTTATTTTATTTTGGACTTTTTGCTTTTACTAGTAAATAAAATTGTTTATTTAATTCATGCATATCTTCTGTAAGGTAGAAATATGTTCTCTTCAAGTCAGTTACATAGGGGCTTCCCAGGAATAAGACACAGGTAAACCTATATGTGTTGAATCATAGGTGTCTAGTAAGTACAAAGTGTACGGCTAGGCTGAAGCCTTCTGGTTTCTTTTTTGCAACTTTTCTAAGGTCATTTTTTTCACAGTGTTAAGCATGTAGATGGTGCATTTGTTTGCTCAAAGTGTTCAGTGTACCTTCTATGCGTGAAAGGTGAGGGTGGATTTTGGCACCACTGTAAGTTCTTTCTTCCATATCTGTTTTGCCCTTTTTGTTTTTAGTTTCTGGGCTCTGGCTCAAACTTACTAACCACATCTGGCATCTGGAGCAGAAAAAGTTCAAGGCAAGATGTCTCAACAACCAGCAAAGATGTCCAAAAATTTAGAGAGTAACTGTGTGCAAATTCAAAATCATACACTAGGAATCTAGGAACCAAGACAAATCACATATTGCATGACTAAATGTAATGCAATGAAGCTAACCCACACATGAACTATTTTATGCTGATTCACTTAGGTCTATGACTAATCAGGCAGAATTAACACAGTAGCAAACTCAAAAGGGAATGAGAGCTGGAGAAAACAGCAAACTTTGCAAAAATATCAGTAACTGGGAAAACACTTTACTTAACACTAAATTTGTTGCACAAATTCATTGCATAGCTTCCTTCTATTGCTCTGAGAACAAATAATCAGCCTAAACAATCAGAGATGTGTCTATACTAGCCTTTTGCCCTGCATCTTTCAACCATTAGTATTAGTGAGGAAGCAGTCCTCATGGTAGCTGGTACAGTACTACTTGCACCAATAGCTCCTGGCATGCCTGACTGCAGACAGCTTGGGTGTCAAAGGCAGTAGAAGCTTTCCCATAGTAGATGTCTTCAGTTTTTCATAGTACTATTCTAGTTCAAATCACGGCTCAGAGGGTTTCAGGCCAAGATCCACAAAAATATTATAGTGCCAGAAGTTGATCTGTAGATGGTTCGAGCTTCTAAGTCCAAGACTGTGATTCTCAAATGCCCTGCTGAAACATGTTAGGGACTGTATTTTTGGCAGTCAACTCCTCTAATGCAAAAGATTCCACTATTTTCAGTGACTGCCATCTTGCTAGGATTAAGACTGGTAGCTGTTTGAAACTTAAATGTAATCAGTAGTCTGAAAAAATGGAGTTTTTCTGTCCAAGTATTTATCCATTCAGCTTCACATTAACTTCAATAAAATATGGATGTGTTGAACACTTTTGTAAATTTTAAAAAGAGGTGGTAGAGGTTATCTGTCTTCTGTTTTGTGGAATACCTGAACAATTAAAACATTCACATAGAATATGTGAATGGGGCTAAGGGGTTCAAGACTTTCCGTAAAATGAAATCCATATCTTCCCTAGAAATTGTTTTAACCACAAGTCTGTGAGGCTGCACAGTGATACTGGTTTTGGTGTCAGGGAACGCCCTTCTTTTGAAACTAGGACACTTTAAGTAGCCCTTCAGTAGTTCCTGAAGTATGCCTGTGTATTTTAAACTAAATGATCATTTTATGTAGCTGCAGAAACATGCAGGCTTATGTGAGATATTTTTGTTGTTTACTTGCTTTTAAGCATACCAACATGGTTGATTTAAATTCTAGACAATATAATTTCTTGCAAAGAATCCTGTCTCACCCTGTGGGCTTAAAAAAAATCCTGCAATTATTAACTCCAAATAAAAGTGAAAAATTCCAACAGAAAAGTAATCTTATCGTAACTGCGGATTATTTTTTGCTTCTAGATACTGCAAAAATGGTCTTTAAGAAAAACAAAGATGAAATAATAGATACAAAAGTAAAGCAGAAAGATCTGTGAGTCTATCAAATTCTTACATGAGATAGTTTCTAGTCATTTAACCTAGAAGTTGTATTAGCAGGAGATGCCATTTATCTTGACATTAACTAGTTGTGACTAGTGTTTAAAAAGGGATATATTTGCAAAAAATGAGGTAAATAAATCCAGCTGAGTAACAGCCTACTTTGAGACAGCTGTTCTCGTTGTTTTTCTGGCATCAGGCAGCATTTTTTGGTCACAGAATCTAAATTAATTTTCAATGCTGTGATTATGAAAGGCATATGTAGTCAGAATTAAAGTAAAATAAGAAAACCAGAACTAAAGAGAGAGAGAGAGACTGAAAATGAGAAGAGTAAATAAACACACAGTATGTGGTAACTACAGTTCAGTATGCCACAAATATGAAATACAGATGAAGTATCCTGTGATAGGGAAGTTGCAGCTAAACATCTGTTTCTTCCAAATTTCCAAAGAAAAATAGATTCACAAATTATGTCCAAATGCTTAAGAAACTAGACTACACAAGCATGTCAGAAAATGTCAAATTCATATTCAAATTTTAACATCTTAGTTATCTGACATAAGCCTGTCTTTAGTGCAGTCACTGTCAAATAAACAATAGTCAATAAAAGTGCAGATTTACACCACATGATTAATTTCTCCTTTAGATCCATCTCAAGAGAAATTGCGTCACAGACTGTCTACATGTACTAATAAAGAAGGCAAATATCCTGATTTTTGAGTAGTGGCTATTATGGTTATCTTCTCTTTCCTGAGAATTATTCACAGAAAGCCTCAAAATAGTTGTGGCTCAAAGCTAAAGTATGGAACTAAATCTTTGAGGTGCACTGTATTCTTTAAGATATTTTTACCTTAGTTTAGAGACAATAGTGGGAAGGACTCTGTGGCTTAAACATTGGCATCCACATAATTTTATATGGTTTAAGGAGTAGCAGACGCCCACTGGTAGATTTGACACAGGGCATTCAAGAAACCCAGGTTTTCTGGAGCAGCAGTGAAAATATAACCATGAGCATAACCATGAAACCCAAGCCTGCCCTAGCCAACAAGTGGAGATTTCCTATAAGTAAATGAGTTTCTCTGAGACATAAAAGCTGTCATATCCTGTTGATAGTCTTTACAATCCTGAGATCCAAGAATTATGCTCAGGTGACAGAGCATATAGATGCATGTGTACATGTGTCATACATATACATAGGTGGAGACAGTAAGTTAATGAGTTCATGGTAGTGTGAGATGTTTCAGATCACATAAATGATTAGTTCTTAATTAATTGTGAAATAATTTTAGATTAAGCCTGGTGCTCTCTCACCTCAGAGCAACTCATTCTAAAGGCATCCTAGCCATGGAACAATATAAGGTAATAAATAAAAAATAATTTAAATATTTTTTTTGTCATACCAGGATGTTTACAGCCAATGAGTATGAAATGAATTATTACTTCAGGATGACTCCAGGAAGATGATATAATTGTATTTGGAAGATGGACGATTTAAAAAAAAAATGTTGCCTCTGGAACATGATTGTCTGTTTTTCATTTCAGTTTGCTTAATGGATTCATTACTAGTGTTTGATTTAGCTGTGGTGACTATATGCTAATAATTAGCATATAGATTCTTTGCTGCACAAGTACAGTTGTGTGATTGTTATGTGACTATTACATGTTTTTAGCAAGATTTTAGCTCCACAGTTTGCTCCTAAATGTTAAGACCTTTGTATCACCACTGAATAAAGATCAGATTTTGCAATCAAAGAATACTTTGAAGATCAGATCTCTGAGGTTTTATGAATCTATTCTGCACTTTGCAAGTAGTTTTCACTAAAGTTGGTCCAAATTTTTCATGAATAGCATTTTTTCCACAGAAAATGCTGGTAAACCAAAGCCACATAATTTGTATTGGCTTCAGAAAAATTTCCAGTAGCATGCTCAAGCTAATTGAAAAATATGTTGCCTATTTGGTATCATTGTGGTTTTACTGTTTCATTCTGATTTGACTTCAGGAAGTTCAACTTCTCTTGCCTGCTATTGCATATGTCTGTTGACTTTGTGAGTACACACTGATGATACCTAATGGTTCACTGTAGCGAACTGTTCAGCCTGGAGAGGAGGAGACTGAGAGGGGATCTTATCAATGTACATAATTGAAATGGACGGTGCCAAGAAGCAGACCCTTCTCGGTGGTGCCAAGCAATAGGACAAGAGGCCACAGGCAGAAAATGGAACACAGTCTTTCACATGAACATGACGAAGAACTTCTTTGCTGTTTGTGCTGCTGAGCACTGGAACAAATTGCCCAGTGAGGTTGTGGAGTCTCTCTGGTGATATTCAAAAGTTGTTTGGACACACTCTGAGTAACATGCTCTAGAGAATCCTGCTTGAGCAGAGAGGCTGGACTAGATGATCTCCAGTGGTCCCTTACCCATTCTGCAATTTTATGAAACTGCCATAATACTTGAAGTCTGCCCCTTATTGTAGTTGTAAGAATTTCCATTTGAAACTGTATCTATTTACAGCGGTGAAGGGAAGGGAATGCCCAGAGGAGCAGAAGTAGCAGCCACTGTAAATGATTCTCTAGAAAAAGAGATTGATTGTATACTTTCTGAATGATGACAAGGAGAATGAGGACTTGCTAATTTCCCTAGTTTTAAGAAAGAAAGGGAACTACCTCTGATAATGCAATATTTCTGCTTTATCTGGTGACTTCACAATTCCCAAAACCACAAATTGTGTTTATGGTTCTAGGAAGAGCAGTACAGGCTGTTCACAGCATTCCTCTGACTTTTACTTCAGAAGGAGAAACAGAAAGAAGTCCTCTACTGCTGGAACATTGCTAAGTGGAACAGTTAATCTGGGAGTATTGCAACATGAATCCCAAGAATCAGTGATGATGAATTGCCTAAGCCAAAATCTGATGTAGAGGTACTGCCCTTCACTTTGAGAATGTTAATGATGTGGAAGAAGACCATCTGTAATCAGCCTAGGATCACCTGAGAAAACTTCTTCAAAGTCTCAAAAATTTTTGTCTCCTTTTCCCAGACATTGTGAGTTAAATCTGTAACTGTGATCGACTTTCAATTATGGAAAGAATATTGTTGCATTTTTTCACAGCACCAGGCTAGATGCACTCCCTACTTGGAGATTAAGTGACATATTAAGTGGTAGAGAGCATCTCCACTTGTAATTTTTGTAACCCAAAACAATTGAGTGGCCTTTTGCTGGCCATGCAGATGTTTTGAATGTGATCTGAAAAGGGTGGGGCCATCAGGCATGATAAAACAAATTAAAAACAATCACAGAAAAAATTATGCCCCAGAAGGTTATTTCAGGTGAAAAGGAGTCGAGCACTGTGTCTGCTGGCAATCTCAATAGAATGTTTAACTGTTTCTTCTCACGATTTCATCAGCTCATTCCAGCAGCATGGCTCAACACACTTAAGCAAGTCTTTTCAGAGGCAACAAAAATATCATTGCAAATACCCCGGAGCCATGAACTTCACCAGGTAATATGTGTGGATGCTGACCACAGTTATGCTCTCCTCTAGGGAGTAGCAGAGGCATTATATGCTTTGTTGCTGCTCCTGCCTTCACTGACAGGTTCCCTGTAGTGTTAAAAAGGGCATTCACCAGGCTCTGTAGTGCCATGAGAAGAGCACTTCTGTACAGAGGTGATGTTGGCAGAGTACAACTGATCATCTACCTCGTCCACAAGTGTCTGTAGGATGGCACTGCCTCATGGATCAAACAAATAAAAACATATGGTAAGGAGTACACATCCAAAAAGAACAGCTTACCAGGTGGTGCATTTTCTAACAGGTGAAGAATGAAATGCTCCCAATGGTGTCTATGGAAAAGCATAGCATCATGAATGAGTGATCCTAGAAGCTTCTGCTGAGTTTTTGGAACATTACGATAAAACCTAACAGGCAGCAAAACTGATAACTTTTAGCATGAAAAATTAGAAGCTCTTAAAATGCATGTAGACCTATTTTCCAGGTGGATGATGGTTTTTTACACCCCAAAATATTATTTACTCTTCCAGCAAACTGGTATTTCTGTGCATTCAGGACCCAGAACAATGATGCATCAGTTGTTACTTCCTTTCTTTTATCAGGAAGCAGCAATGCGAGGGAAAAAGATGGCCAGAAAAACCTGACAGACTTCATGGAATTCTGTGTTCAAGGCAATGTCCTCATCAGACTGAATCAGCCTTTAAAGTTTTCCTCAAAACCCCTATTGAATTTTTTTTGTTGTATTTTGAGTAACATATCCCTCTTTTTAATCCTGTGGATGGAACCATTGAAATAGCCTAAATAGATGTGTTCCTCTAAATCTTTTAACCTCATAGCTCTTTTTCTGATTTTGATACAGTCACATACACTACTGTATGCACTGCATATGTAATTGTGTGCTGTCAAAGTACATTCATGCACAACCCCTTAACTGTGAAAAAGAAAATGACAGCCACAATTATAAAAATGTTTCAGGAAACAGAGGTACTGAATAGACCAAATTAGCATTTAAAACCAACTACAAATTCACTTCTGAATGGTGTAATTAAAAGCAATTCTTCATGCTTACACTGTCCTTATACACATCATATGAATGATATGGTCTCAAAAAATTAATCTTATGAAACATTCCTTACAGTATTTAAAATTTCTTTTAATTCAAACTTAGTTACTACTTTGACAGACTAACATTATTCTGTTGAGAATTCAGAACTAATGTGCAATGTATACATGCATTTAAAAACCATATATACACCCCATGTTCTTAAAACAGGCTGAACTGACTTCAGCTTTCCAACTCTAGAGAAATCTACTTGCTTACCAAAGCACATTCTCTCAGCTAAAACAAAGGACAGATAACCTTCAAGACCTTGCAGAACTGTACGGAAAATAACAGGAACTAAACTGTCTAAAATTGAAAACAAAGGTCTTGCTGCTTGAGTAAATGTTCATAATGAACATTTCTAAAAAGAAAGTAGTGACACTCTTCAAGGAAGTTAGGAGTGTGTTTCTTTGGGGGATGTCTGGTGCCAGAAGATATCTTTTGGGTTGAAGGCATCCCAGAACATAAGCAAATGGACTGAAAGGTTGGATTTTAAAGAAGACAGATGCCTTGATGTGACAGCTTTGAACAAAATGGCCATTTTTCACAAAAAGCCGTACTGAACACAGAAGGTGTGGTATTGTAAATGCAGATTGTTTCTTCAGTGATGTGAAAAAAATGAAGAAAAGATCTAGGATTTGATGTGTGAGACTAAAGTGTAAACTTGTAGTATAAACTGTCAAAAGCAGTTGTCCTTATGTAGTATATATTTTGCCCTTAAATTTGCATGAATGCACAAGCAAACACAGTCTTGTTTTGAAATCGGTGTTGTTGCGCAAATTCTAGCTGATCATCTGCAGTTTTAGAAAGAGCTGAAGTCTGTGCCTCAGGCACAACTCCATAATAAGTAATAACAAAATTCCATAAATAATCAGATCAAAAGGCCAATATTCCCCAGTGGTAGCAGTGAACATTTTGATATAAGAAACAAGGCATAGCAGAAGAGTTCTTTCCCTTTTATGCACACAATGATCTTAAAAAATAGGGAAAGCTTAGTTCAGTTCCCCTTTAAAAAGCATTATGTGTTCCCATATCTCAGACAGTGCTTCCAAGTGAGAGAGTCATTCCTCGGCCATTGGGCAGATCTCGAAGTATCTGTCAAAGTGACAAAATATGCAGCTGCAAGACTTTGCAATGACTAAGATATGTAAAAGGAAGCAGAAAATAAGTTCTCTGTTTTGACTTCTTGACCAGAAAATTAAAATAAGAAAATATTTTCTATTAAATGGATATGTTTTGTTGTTTGCTGTGCTGAAATAAGCTTGATCCTTACTTTCATTCCCCACTTCTTAGCAAAACTCTTTTTTCAAAAGGAATGCTTTCCAGGTTTTGTCAGAAAAGCAAAAGGAGGGAGTGTATTCACAAATCCAGTGAAATGTCTGGATTTTACTTTACTTTTGACTAGAGGCTGGGATACTCACACATAGAATATGGAGTCTGGCATTCTCCATGAGAGATTTTTAAAATTTGAAATCATGTCCTTTACCTCCTGAAAGAGCATTCTAACTTCCTGGGTGTGGAATGGTTCTCTTAACTATTCCTGTTGCAGTCTGTCTTATGGAAACTGCATAAAGAAAAGAGTGAGACGCTAAAAACTGGAACAAGAAGAGTGACTCTGCTTGGTCATTGGGACATTCACAACATAAATAGGCACCTGGATTCCCATTTCACTGCAATACTATTGCTTGCAAGGACAGGTTGAAAAAACCTACCACTACTAAAAAAGTTCATTTAAGAGGTGGGAGGTGCAAACAGCAAGTTATGAAATGATTTTTACAACTTTAATCTCAAACAGACTTTTCCACACAAGCTGGTGCTTGCTATTTATATGTTCAAATTTTGGGAAGTAAAAATTGTGTTTCTTTTTACTCTTTCCTTATTTCTGAGGTATGAAAGCATGCAGAATTTTTAGTAAGTTCACTGTATTCAGCATTTTGGTGTTTAACAAAAACTTTACCAAACTTAAAAACATTTCACCAGAAAATAAGAATCTAACCACAGTGTATTGATTTACAATAATTGTTTATGTTTCTCTGTACTTGCTGCTGGCAAGTTTGGCTTTTCTCTCCCTCTAAATGCTTATTATTGTATGAGCAAGCATTAAGCTTAATCCTGTTGTGGTTAAATGAGAAGGTTTAGCAATTTCATTCCATGTCTTCAACTGTTCTTAGCCATGCATGCATGCCTCTTGCTACTGTTTGAACTGCTCAGAAGAGATTTGGTTCAGAATGTCATCTATACGGAGTTTCAGCATAGTGATGAACACATGATTTGGGGGCTGATAACAAAGATATTTGCTGTAAGATTGAGTCTTCTTAGTTGAAAGCAGTTAAGGAAGATAACTATAAAGCATTTTTGGTGGTTATGGCATGGGTGTAAATTGCTCAAGGGATGGAGCCATGAGAAAAGACAAATGAGACTGAAAAATTCCCCACCAGGGGAATTCCAGGGGAGCCGGTGAGCAGGACGATGGTGCTGCAGTCATCTGGAATAGTTAAAACTCCAGTCACAGATATGCAAAAAATAAAACTGAAACTAGTCCACATACAGAGAAGACAACTAGGGTGACAGCAGGAATGGAGTACATAAGTAATGAGAGATAGTGGAAGGGTGTCATTTATTTAACTGTGCAAAAGGAAGGCTGAGAGGGGCTAAGATTGTCCTCCTCAGGGATAAACACCATGAGGGAACAGATCTGTTTAAGTTAAAGAACAATGCTGGCACAAGAACAAATACATATAGACTGACCTTGAAAAATCTTGGATTGGGTGTTAAAGAATATCACTAACAATTAATAAAATGTTCTTCAAGCAGTCACAGCCATCCTGCAGGATGACCAGTGTACACCTGCAGGTGAAGCTAAGAGATTTACCTTTACATCTGTGAGTGAGAATGCCTAGTCCAGAGGCTGAAAGCGTAGCCCTGTAGGTGTATTTCTCTAGTAGTACCAGTGTTTTTCCCTTTAAATTTGGTTTGCCAAATGAGTCTGATGTTTTTACTACCATGGGCCCAGGGGTAAAGGCTCTTTTCCAAGCTCTCTTCCCATGTATTCCCAGCACATGCTTCCATTAATTTCTTAAAATTTAGCCGGTAGAAGTTCAATTCTTCTTTACTGTGATCTCATTCAATTCAAGAGAAGGTTACTGACTTAATGCAGCTTTTACTTGCTGATCTGCTCTCTATCTGCCATGTCTATCTGGCCATAGCAAATGACCATAATAGTACCTTCTAGGCTTAAAGCCCACTAATATGTGGATGACCTGACCATGGGTTCACTGGGGGCCAGGGTTTCATTGGTTTTTACAGACAACAAGCACATTTTTTTTAAACAGCAAATTATTTTTGCAAACAGGGATTTTGAGGTGTCAGCTATAAAAGTTGCCATAAAATGTTGTTATGACATTGCAAAGAGAAGGAAAAGGGGCTTTGAAAATTACATCATTTACACTAGATTATTTACTTTTGGCTGTCAGTAATGAAAGATTTAGAGCCTAGCCGAAGTTTTACTGCACAATAACATTAAGGGTTATGAACTTAAAAACGCCTGGTTTTTTATGTATTAGACTAATATGACATTTGCTCTCATATGCTGTAATATTTTCCTTGCAGGTAAAGCCTTTGTTCCATTGTCAGAATTTTACTGAGGAAAAATAAATCCAGTTATTGAAGACTTTATCTAAAATATCTTCTCTTTCGCAGGGAACATAGGCATAGGAGCAAACACCTGGCATAAAAAATGATAAGGTCTATTGAGAAGTGTATAGTTAGATAAAAGAAAATAAAATAATTTTCTAGAAGAAATTAAAGTCTTTTAGTTACTAGCTTTTTAAAATTAACATATCACTGAGGTCTTAGTAATGTTTTTTTTTTTTTTTTGTTACAGTGAGTTGAGTAGCACTTTGATGATGAAATGAGAACTGTGCTCCTAAAATGGGACGAGGAAGGATATTCAGGTTAGGAAGGAAATCCAATGGAACTTGAGGTAAACACAGTCTTAAGAAGAAGGATCAACTTGTCTAGACTAATTCTTGTTCCCTTCTTTGAAGAGTAGGTGAAATACCTAGCACATATTTTGGTGCTTGCTGTCTTTTATTCTTGAATGTGCCATTGAAGTAGTGTGTGAACTGGGTTTCTGGAAATCAGTTTTCTGGAAGAAAATTTTCAGTGTATGCAGGTTGACTCATAGACAATATTTTGTCTGTCTTTTGTCTGTCTGTTTGTGTCCATCCTTAAAAACACTTAGCAACAATAAGAAAGAGTAAGGAGAGTATTGAATATTTGCAGTTCTGTTGCAATATATGGCCAGTGCTTGGGGAAGAACTCTGAGGGATTTCATGCTTCCTCACATGGGAAGTGAGAATCTTCACAGGAGAACTAAGTGATAGAATTCAGATGAAAAGTATCAGGACTGAGTTCTGGCATGCAGTATTTCTCTGGGACATATTCATTATGTAGGCTGAAAATTATCTTGGGTTAACTCGATAAAAAGTAGGCTTCCACTTTAAAGTCCATCCCAGGTATCCTGATTCATAAGATAATTTATTGCTAGAAGTCGTGCTGAAAGGTGTTTACTGGCAGAGGTAAATATAAAACAAATATAGAACAAATGTCCTAATAAGGGAAATGTTAGAGAGACAAACTTTTAAGAGCTTCCTGTTCTCCCCTGAGATCTGGAAGAGCAAGCTTTAACTCCAGCACCTGCCCTGTGCTCTGTGTATCATCTCAGCAAACATGCCATCTACTAAGCCCTGACGCAGAGAAAAAGCTTTCTTCAGGCCTGCAACAACATTTAAAGGGCAGTTTAGCAGCTCCCTATTTCAAGCAGATATTTAAAAGGCAGATTGATGCAGAATGTACTGTTCAGATTAGTGCATAAGGTATATCAAACACTTTTTGTTTCTCGGTAATCTTAGTACCAGTAATTTTTCAGTTTAGAGTAAATTGGACAGATCAGTGGTGATATTTAGACAAAAAAACCCCAGAAGCCTAAGTGTCACCATCAGGTGGATTACCTGCTGCTAGAACTTCTCTGAGACTGTGTGAAACAGCTCCCACATCGCCAGCCCGACCACTGGATGTTGCGGGAAGAACAAGGAATGGGACTAACACCAATATTACTTTAAAAAAAAAAAAAAGAAAAGAATAGTTTTCAAGGTAGGAAACACTTTTTGTAACTGTCTTGTTGCTTCTGTGTGCTTTTGGAGAATATCCACCTCTGTCCAACGCTGCTTTCCCAGTGAAGGGCTGTGTTTATATGTCGTCTGGCCAGGGCCTTCACCCCTTCTCTGCCCCTGTGACACTGGGGCTAAACATGAGGATGGTTCTTCAGCTTGCCACGATTCCCCTCTTTGGGAGTGTCGCCCCTGCCTGTGTGTCCAGTACGTTTCAATGTCTGTGGATCCCACAGGCCACCGCACACAGCCCTGTCCCACCAGGTGGCATGGGGAGAGGTGGTTTCAAGTGGCCCACGGCAGGGCCTCGGGAGCCACTTGGGGCCGGTCACAGGCCCAGCCTGAGCGATTCACAGCCATGGTGATCATCCGTGGGTCAGGGATTTGGGCTGCCTCCCTGCCACCAGGCCCTTCCCAATGGCTGGGGTGGCGGGACACTCCCGGTTCTGATGGATGCTGGGGGAGATCCCGAGGCTGTCACCTGACACGCAGAAATCGAGTCTGAAAGAGGGAAGGATATTTGTTCTTCACGTACACAAGCAGAGTGTGGTATTTTCCTGAGTAAGTATTTGCATTTAGTAATCCATGTCTTTTTAAAGTTCTGATCTTCGAAAAGAAGTGCTGAGATAACCCACACATTCAGGTAAGTCTGCAAGGGGAAAGGAGAGGCTAGGAACTGACAGCAGTGTGTCTGTGGTCACAGCGAGTGTGAGCTGTGGAAGCTGGGGAGGAGGGAGGTTGAAGTGGAAGGGGGAGGCTGGAAGAAAACATGGGCCAATTCCAGGAAGGAAAAGCAGCAGGCTGTTGCAGAGCAGAGGCAAGAGCAAAAATGCTCTGCTCTAACCTTTTGCGTATGATGTTGAGACTTATGTTTAATCCACATAGCTGCTGAGCTGCACTGGATTTTAGTGGGTAACCTGGAAGTTATAGATGGACAAATATGGCAACTGTGTGTGATCTACCCGTCCTTGCACCCAAGAGCAGAAACCTGGTAAAATGTTTGTTGTGAAAACTGTATCCCTCCCTCAGATGATTTAGGCACTTTCAAACTTAGTGTAAAGGTTTTCCTATAATTTCAAGATGTCCTGTAATTTCTTATTAGAATATTTGTTGTATTTACCACTGTGTTCTGGTACCAAAAGTTCATAGACAACCCTACCCAGCTGGCATACCCAGCTAATTTGCTGGGAACACACCCATTCACTGATGAAATCACCCATATTTGCCCCATCCTCACCTCCCCCCCGAAAAAACAAATATTGTCAAGGTAAGGAATATTTCTTTCTTTTGTAGCCACACCCAGCATACTGTAACCATGACTCAGTCTTGTGTTCATCCTATGTGGCAAAACTATCGGCCTCATTTTGCAAGGGTTGGAATAAATAACCATAGTTTTTCCAGCTGACAGCATAACAAGTATAAATATTTCCTTCCAGAGGAAAACTATATAAAAATAATTTGTCAAATATCCTCCTCTTAAAAATTTCTGATAGTGACTAAAATGTGAAGCCAAACTCTACTCTTATTTGCAGCCAGTTAAATCTGGAATATATCCATTGACTTCAATAAAGAGATTCCAGATTTGTGTTTCTTTTGGCAGAACCTGGCTTGAGTCCTTATGGATGACAATTTTTCACAGGATTTCAACTTTTAAAATTCATGTAATACAATGAATTCTGAAGGAAAACTTATGCTCTTATGTTAAACTCTTCTAAAACACCTATTAAATATGCCAAAATTACTATGAGAATATCAGGGGGATATAGGGCTTCATCACTTCTTTTATCTCCAAATCTCAAATAACTTTGAAATAATTCTCATTTATAAACTAGAAAATTGTGACAGGTCACAGCCTTTTTTGCCTCAGGGACAAAACCAAGGGATCTTTTTATTATACAAATAGTATACAAAGCTATTCCTCTTCTAAAGAAATCTTCTAAAGATCAGATCTTGCAAATATTTAGACGTGCTTAAACTTAAGTAGGTAAGCAGCTTCAATTCAATGGAACCCACTAATTTAATGTTTACTTGTAAATTTAAGTACTTTGAGAATATATATATATACAAAGCCATTATTTGCAATCATTGTATCTGAACACCATTTTCATAAGTGTATGCTGATCTGTAACTAATTTACCCTTATGCATAATAGCGATGATGATGAAGAAAATACAGGAGCATGATCTAAACAGCTACAGAATATGCAATGAGACATAAACTAGTATGAAGTTAAAACATGGAGATGAACTTGCAGGGAAATGTTTTGATGTACGATATGAGGACAGAAAAGATGTGAAAAAGAGATTAAAAAGCTATGGATAATAATAAAATTGCCTAAGTTAATTGATATAAATAGCTTTCCTTGGAATTAGCAGTTATTCATTGTTAGATAAGACTGAATTTCCTGTACTCTTGATACATCAGAAGTAATTTGCCAGATATCGGAATGGTCATGATCCTCCCAAGGAAGGTGACACAAGCAACACTGAGGAAGAGACATGTTGATCTCTGTTTACAATTTCATGTTAATATAGGTTATGGAATTAACACCAACTAAATACAAACTCAATCAATGAACTTCACTAGTTTTCCTGAATATATTTTTTGAAATCTTACTAAAGCCAATGTGGTGTTTGACAGTTGTACTTCAAAATATAGACCTTCAGTTCACTTCAGTCGTTAAAAATGTATTTATGTCTCATGTTGTGATTTATTAAATGTGTCACTGAAGGAGAAATATAGATGTACAAATAGTATGCCCTTATTTCTTATGAATAATATGTGGAAATGGAAATGAAATAAAACAATATGTAGGACAATGAAATAATAGGGGTATTTATTATTTTAAATAGTTAACCTCAGCTGTGTATGCATGTTTAAATAAATATATAGCCAAACTATTCTTATAACTTGTTTTTTATTTAGATAATGTGTATATTTGTCTTTCATTATGTTTATTTAATATTTGTATCTCCCATTAGTCTCTTAAAAGCAAATATTCTAGAAGTTCTGTTAATTCTTTAAAGTAACTGTACAGTCTCTTGCTTTAAAATAGAACTGTTTTGTTTAGTCTAAGACAGCTGTGAAAGAATGAAAAATGAAAACACAGCATAAATATTAACATTCCACTTTGTCTCAGCTTACTGACAGAAAATCATGTGAATTTTATGTTAGGAAGACTATCACAGCTCATTTAAGATCCATGTTATTTCTGTATTGAAGGTATTTTAATGAAAATTCTAGCTAATGTTACAATTTTATCTGAGATGGAAAAATTAAACCTGTTTCAGATGGGTGGAGTCAGGTAAAATAAACTATTGCATTAGGCATATAAATCACAAATATTCTTTCAATGTTGATAAAAAGGTGTTCTCTTTTCATGTAAAATTTCCAGTTCTCAGTAAGACCAAGGAAGCAGCTTGTTTCCTGAAATGTGAAACAGTGCTTATTCCTCTGCTCTTCTTCCCTTTTCTTAAAAAAGGAAAAGCATGAAAGGAATAAAGTACAACTATCTTCTTTCTCCCTATTATGAGATCAATTACAAAGCAGTTACGTCAAATTTGTGTTTCCACAAAATAAACCCCAAATCATTGCAAACTAGAATATGCAGCAATGAGATCATATAAGACCATTATGGTTATCTTATTTACACCACTGTTCTTTCACTGTCAGAAGTAATTGTGAAGGGAGGGCACAAAAAATTTGTCACTTTTCTGATCCTAAGTGGCAGTCATGCATAGGAACAGCTCCTCATTGTGATGTCACTTTACATCTGAGCCTTGAATAAGTATTGCTGTGGATTGCTTTTGATTTACACCTGCTGCCATTTGAGCTGTCACGACTTTCCCCTTAGTCTGTCCTCTGGATTTTGCAATTCATCTTCATGGGATTCATCATCAAATTAGGATGTGATCCATTGGTTTCCGTATTTTCTGATTTCTCTTCCTAACTGTAGCACCACCAAATGTAGAGACCAAGAGCACAGCATTCCAGACAGAACCCTGTGAGCTAATGAGATTTTGGCTGACAGTGGCTTATATTGATATGCCAGTCTCACATATTCTGAGCCTCACATATGAAACCTCTCCCTAATGGAAGTTTTCTGATAATTATTTGTGACTAATTTGAAAAGGCAGTATCACAATACACTCCCTCTGCCATTTCCCATTAAAAATATCTCAGACAAATAATGTCCTCATCATTAGGCCTGAGGCATACTTGTGATAATCTGCTGATTATACATGTGTAGGTTAGAGATTGCTAACACTTAACTCATCTGAGCTCAGTCTTTATCATCAGCTCAGTCTGTTTGTGAATACCTGCCTAAGACTGTCATGCAGGTCTTTGTATTTTGTGGTCTAAATCATTTGGCTGCTTCTTTTGGCATAGTACCCTCTTTATACGTTTGAAAACTACTGCAAATTTACTGAGACCTTGCACATCACAGCAGTGTATGTTACATAGAAAAAATAATTCTTCGTGTCCTACTTGAGAACAGATTTTCAGAAAAGGAATACTTGCCAGGGATGCAGTCCTCTCAAAAAACATTTATATTGTGTATCCATCTCAAGAAGCGTTGGCTTTTCTCATCTGACCAGATTTTGTGAAATTATTATTACCCTTTTAACAACCTACACAGTACTCCATTAGATGCCACTTATGGTAGGGTAACAACAAAACACCTCTCTGTCTCTTCTGTTCCATTCTCTGCTGTTGAAGCCTTGTGCGCCATAGCTCCTACTGGCGAATATGCCAGCCAGGTTTTCCTTCTCAATTTCTATAAAATTTCGTTCTGCTTCAGTCAGAGTTCACTTTACTTGTACTGCAGAAATTTCTAAGCTATCTTTGCATGCTGAAATGATGGTTGGGCTAGGGAGATTAATCTAGAAAAGTATACAGTGCCTGAAAAACAGTGTGAGGTCTGTAAAGTCAGAAAATAGGAGAGTTAAAGCTATGAATTTATGTCCATTTTTTGGACAGCAAGGACTACTCACATAACAGAATACTGTATCTAGTTGCTGTGGAGCTCTATCACGTTTCTCCAAACACTGCCAAGTTATCCTGTTGCCTCAGCAAAGCTATCTTTCCTTGGTTACTGTAATTATCTGCAGAATCTTTTGTACAACTTCCTGTACCATAAAATTTTCATTTTCACTTCTGCTAAACTCATCTCTGCTGTCATCTGTCTAAATTCCTTTTGTGTTTACCATCTTTTAGTCTTCACTTGAATTAAATTAGTATTTTCTACTTGGATCTTTGCCTTCCCTTTCATCTGTTTCTGATCGTGTTCCACCTTGATTGACATTGTAATTATCATGTCCCCAGTTATTACGTGGATGTCTGTAGTAACTATATATGTTTCACTGCTGCTTTGTTGAAACAATTTCCTCATTGCCCCTGTTCTAAAAGCTAGATGTTATCTATCTTGTAGCTGCCTCAGGGGTTCTATAGTCTCGAGGATTCTTCATTTTAACAGACTTGCCAATATTGGTCTTTTTTTTTTGTGTCAAGTAGAGTAAATATGTTTTCACCAAGTAGTCTCTGCTGAACATCTGTTCATGAAAAAATGCTTAGCAAAGACCTGTCAAAATGTCTGAGATTTAGATTAATTATGACCTTTTCAGCTGTGACTAAATTATAAACTTTTTTTATTATGTTCGTTTTGGCCTTGACTTTGGTTTATGAAATACTTGGGTACAATTTTGAATCTGTCTCACGCAAAGAGGCATGATAACAGTGACTGAATGATATATGTACTCTGCTGGCCTATTTACACACCTGCAAGGGCTTGAAAAGTACAGTCAGGGTTTTTGAGTGTGTGTGTGCATTGGATGCCTTAAAATTCAACACTTGTATTAAGATAATCTGGTTTCTCACTCTGACATGAGAGAAAAAGGCCTGAAGACTTGACCTTAAATGGTGTTCAAGTGGCTCAGTTTGGAATTGCCATCTCTCACAGGTGGAACACCAAAGTAGGTGGTATTTGTTACCACTTGGCATCTAACTCAAAAGTTGAACTGAGGAAAACTTAACTTCAGGCCCAGTATCACTCTTGATTATTAAAATGTGGAAAACATATATGCTGCACATATTCAACTACTTTTCCTGCTCAGCATTAATCTGTTTTGGGTGCGGGTTTAGGCAGAGTAAATTCCATGCATAAATTTTAAGTATTTCCATAAACTAAACTTAATTCTAGTCTGTATATGGAATCATAATAATTCAATTTTATAAATTTTGCAATACTTTCCTCTGAAGGCCGAGCAAAACAGTGCTTGGATGCTATAGCACATATGCACTGTTGCTCTGCGTGAGCTATTAATATCCCTTTTATTCTGGCCACATCTGCCTTAGCTGGTAGCAAGTTGTTGAGGACGTCCATGGAACACGTTTGAAGTGGAGAGAGGTTACTTCAGGTTAGCTCTTGGCTTGCATGAAGTGAACGTCTGTTTCCAACTGAAGTGTTATCAGGTGGCAGTGAAGTTCTGCACTGAATATCAGTCGCACCCAAAAGAATATCGATTCATGCACTCTGAGACTGCCCTGCAATGCAAACCAGCATGTAGTAATTGGAGGTGACTGGGGGACTTCCTTCATGAGGCCTCTTTTGGTCTGGAATAAAAGGCTACCTTAGAGGTAACCACGGACTCTCAAATATTGTGAAATACTCTAGGGTCCTTTGAAATGACAAGAATTGTACAGATGGGACAAGATTTCTATTTTTGTACCTGTGTCTTGGAAGATACTGTCTTTTCAATAGTCTCCTGTTCCTGTTCCTGCTCCAGCCTGACTACATCTCTTTTGGTATTTCCAAATATATGATTTCTTGCCTCTCACCTCTGTTGTATTACAAAATCTTAGTGTTTTTTTTTCATAAATGTAGAAATTGATAGTCTGTAAGTACTTTGAAGACTTTATCAGAATCAAAGCATATTCATAACCAGTACACACAATGAAAGGCTATTATGGGCTTTGAGAATCCTTGCTTCTATATATTAAAGCAAAGCTTTTAAATCATTTAGTAATATTGTTTCCTGGAGCCTTTAGCTGTATGAGGAGTGGTCCAAACATCTCTACTTCTCTGCAAAATTGCCAAGAAGAAATTAGACTGGGAATCACTGACAGTTGTCTAGTGTGTTTTATTCATATTGCTTTTAAGTTTGTTCATGTTTTGTTTTGTCTTATTTGATTTTATTTTGTCTCATATATATATAAAGACAAAATAACCTCTTCTTGCTTTAACCCAAATTGTGTCACTTCTAATACGAGGTTTCCAAGCTGTTGGCTATTCAGGAATTCAGAATGAGTCCAAAGGATGATGAAAAATTCTCTCGCCAAACACTGTGCTTTACCTCTAGTTCTCCAGACTAAATATCTGTTTGTATGAGAGCTGCTTCCAACTTCTAACAGAAGTTTAGCTATTAGAAATGAGTCATTTTAATGCAGCATCATTATACTATAACACATTTGTGATAGTTTACGAGTTTGGGAGCTCACTTATATCTCTATATTGCCTGTAGTTGTAAAAGAATCAGATCCCCTGTTCATACTAGAGTGCAGGACATTCTTAAAAAGATGTAGCACTTCACCCATTCAGATAGCTTCACGCTGTTTAAAAGGTGACTCAAGTCAGCAAAATACTTAAGTATTTAATTATCTATGGGATCAGAATCTTAATGTGGATTAAATTAATTGAGGGTAAAAACATGGGTAACTACAATCGTTTGGGGAGATACAGTATAGCTTTACTAAAGGGAAGTCCTGCTTTGCAAACCTCTTGAAGATCTTCAAAGGGCTCAGCAGACATGTAGCTAAAGGTAATCTGACTGCTAGTTTACCTATCCAAAGACTTTTTGGGTATTTGTCCAAAGACTTTTAAGGGCACTAAGTAATCACAGAATTAGAGAGAAGGTCCCACTGATAAAACGCTGGTTAAAAGATAACCAAAATAGAATTTATATGTTTTCATTATAAGACAGAGAGGTCGTCACTGCAGTTCCACTGCATCTTGGATAAGCATCTTGGCTTATCAACATATTTCTAAGTTATTTAGAAAATTATATCCTCAGTGGGTGAAACAGTTTTCAGATAATATTTACTAGAGCATTGGAAGACAGCTAAAGTACCTTAGAAATCCATGTGACTATGTAATGAAGAGGCATCTAATATTCATTCCAGGTATATACATATATAAGATGAACATGAGGAAAGACAATCCTAGCTTTACCTGTGACCTGGCAGTCTGCAGCATTGCTCCTCATAAGTGAACTGGTGCTATGATAAATAGCTCCGTCAAAACATTGACTTAACATTTAGCAGTGGACAAAAAGGAATGTTAAGAATTATTACAAAAGGAAGCAAGAGAAAATGCCAAAAAAATGTTTATGCTGCTTTGTAAATATATGCTTCGTCTTCTCCTAGAACACTGTGATTTTTTTCTTATCTTGCTTCAGCAGAATATAGTCCTACAGCAGAAATCAAAAAAGTTCAAAGAACAACAAGGATAATCAAAGATATAAAACAGCTTCAAAATGAGTAATGATTGAACTGAATGATGTTCAACTGAGAGATGACAGGATAAGCATATCATAAAGGTCTTCAGAATCAAAACTATCTGGAGATAGTTGTGTAGAAGCTAGAGAGACCTCTTCATTGTCTCTTACAGGACAGGAACTGGGGGCTAATGAATAAAGCTGTAGTTTAAAACAGAAAGAGGTAGTTGATCATGCAGTGGTGTTGTATATATTTTGAACTTTTTGCTAAATGATATTTTATATTTAAAAATAAACATGTGCTCAAGCAAACAACTGGAAGGACACTCAGAAATGTCATGCAAGTACTTGGGAGAGGTTATTAAATAAACTACATGAGGTTCAAGAAATTGGATAAAATGAAAACAATTGAGGCCAGGAAAGTATTAGAGAAAATATAATTTGTGCTTGCCCTGCACTAGCTTTTCCCTAGTTACTTCCTTCATCTTTTAGAATCAGGATGCCGGGTTACTAATTTTACTCAGAGCCCATGGTCTCATAGCTTTCTGTACTTCAGTTCTGGCTCATTATTTATTTACATTTTCTATTTATTAATTATTTATATTTATTCTTGTAAATTAAATCAGTCCTTGCATTAGTGAATTTCAGTAGTCACTTCATCAAAACTGATTCATTTACACTGGCATTCTTAACAAATTTGTCCAAATTTGGTTCTCTTTTTCATACAAGCAGGCTGTCAGCCTGTCCAATAAACACATTCCAAAGAACCAAATTGTCAGAGAAAGATACTCATATGATTAATGAGGAGTATGAATAAAAACATGTATGTATTTACTGGAAATTACTGGATGAACTTTGACATTTAACAAAATTAAACTTAAATTAACTCAATTTAATAATTATTGCATATGAGTTTTTATGCACAATTGTTTCTTCTTGGTTTATACTGACTTTGCTTGCTCTGTTCAGGAGCCATGGTAAAGGTGTACTACTATAGGATAAAGTGCAGAGTTGCCTTAAACTTTTACTCAGAATGTACCTGGAGACATTATTTTAGAAAAATTCTTTCTGAAAGCAAGACAGGAATATACTTGGTTCCATGTAGATTCCCTTGGAAGGGAAAAAGTGAATTTCTTAATATTTAACAAACAGTAATAATTTCAGAGTATTACCAAGCAGGCATCAGGCTTCACACTCTTACCAACTGCATGCAACCACCACTCCAAACCCCACAATTATAAAAACCTCAGTCTGGCTTTGATTATTAAGTAAGCTTTTACCTCAGGGTAATTACTACAAGCAAAATGCAGGCACTGACAAGGATCCTCAGCTTTCCTACCAGGTAAATAAATAGAAAAAAAAAAAAAAGAGAGACCTGGAGGCATACTGCTAACGTAATCTATTTTACCTAAAAGCAAAACTGAAGAATCTTGCCTCTACTAAGCTTTTAATTCAGCATAGGTCTGCAAGTGGATGTAATAATCAAACAAAGCAAAACAACAATAAAAAACAACTCCTCTCAAATTACCATTTTCTAAAGCAATACAGCAGATAATTATCTCCACTAAAAAACCCCAAAGCATAACAAACAGGATTCTAGGAACATTACATGTGTACGTTTCATTTGGAAAATTGGGCAAATCACCAGAACCCTGGCCTGGATTTTTAAAAGAATGTAAACCTTATGATTGCTTGCCAAGAAAAAAAATCATTTTGTTTTAAACCTTCTACATGATTCAATCTAATTAGCAAATTTTGCCAAGAAGGCCCTTGAAAAGGGACCAATATCTGTCCCAACACATTGTCAACTCCCCTCCTCCCTGTGGTCCTTATGCGTTATTTGCATCCTAACAGTTCAAGAAACTTCCTTCTTTTGTAACAATAAGACAATAAAGATCACCAGACTATTCTCAATGTAATCATTAGACTTCTTTGTTTTCAGATGAGTCGTAATTTAGATATCAAGTAGACAGATGAATTCTCACACATCTTGTTTTCTCCAAAATAATCAAGGTGTTCATTACTCAATTTAGCTAGCACATGATAACTAAGGTTACTAGTATGAGGCAAAGTCCTCATGAAGATAAATCAGGTCAAAATTTCCACATTAATTTAGAGATCAAGCTGGACCTTTTCTGCAGCACAATCTGCTGTGGTGAATTGCTAATGTATGAAAGCCACAAATTGCCTGTCTTCATTAGGAATTTTTTAGGTATTTGTTACCTTAAGTGGCAACACTCCTAGTTTCCTACTGAAGGCACATCCTCCATGAGGATGGCTTCCATGCTTGGAAAAGATTTTGCTAGCTGCAGGCAGGTAAGTAAGTAAACAGGCAGACACAGGCACACAGAGCTTACAGTCATTTGGACTACTTGTCTGCTTCAAATTAAGCAGCAGTTAAATGTTTTGTGGCTCATAGCCTAAATTTTGGAATTTGAGGCCCTTCCCATTCCCCCATCGGTCTGAGAGAGCCTGCTGTCAAGACCTTTGAAGACAATCTTATCCAGACCTTTAAAGTTTTTGCTTAGAGAACCCTATAGAGTAGGGTTTTGTTAAATGTTTTTCTTTTCAGCAAGAAGTTCCTTATTTTTGTTTGCTTCAGTGTTTTCTTCCCTTTTTTGTGTGTGTTTGTTTGCTTGAAAGTACATTCATACTGTGGTACAAAGTTTGTGTATTGTAAAGAACAAATACTAGTGATGCTATATGGATAAATAACAGCTAAGATTGATAAGAAAACTGATATTAGCCAGTATCTAAACAAAACTAGTGGACTTTTACTTGTTTTCAAGAAAGTTAACGGAAAATACATTTGGCAAATGGCAAGATTCCAAATGCTGTAGCTAGAACATGCCATAATTAAATTAATATTTTTTTCTGATGTCTGTCAGATAATGATTCATTTTGCAATAACTGTTTAATGCAATGCATGACTTCTCTCTCTTTGTTTTTGTTACAGAAGACTGAAAACAAAACAACGTAGAAAAATATTGTCTCGCTATGCCAGTTATGGCTAGAAGAAAGCAGGGGATACAGGAATGGAATGATGATGTAGAAAGGTACTTTTGCACTTAGGGCAGAGAGTCTTATAGAAATTCTTCTTTCAACTGAACCTTTTGTATGTCAGCCATATAGTGGTAATTTGCCCGTAACACCACATATGTTTCCAGTCTCCTAATAATACAGAGTAAAATTCTTGACTTCTTGCTAAATAATTTCTGTCTTCTGCAGGCTTGTAGGAATAACAAAGATTTCAAGTAGCTAATATGCAAGGTGCTGTTTACATACATTATATAAGCACACATACATAAACATACATGTACATAGGTGTATGTAAACAATGTAATTCAAAATAATCAGGTGATATTTAGTCATAACCCATGCTCTTACCTGTTTTCTTACCTAAGTGATCTGGCTACTGGGCCTAGTGGAAAACAAATGAGAAACTTGTGAATGAAAGCTCCAACGCTAGTTGTCAGAGACACAGCTGTGCTGTTATAACTGTACACCTAGTGACACTGGTCTTCTGCAAGGAAGTGATGAGTACATTCAGGATCAGAGTTCTGTAAATGGATCTGATGCTGTATCTTGCTCAAAGACTGTATTGTCCTACATACCCTGCTATAAGCAAGACACAGTTAGTTACGCATATCAGTAATTCATCAATTTCATGTGTGTTTTAACTAGAACAAACCGTGAATTGAAACACATGGTCACTATCATTGTGCGCCGGTTCAAGGAAGGCTTCTCTCCTCAATTTTTTTTCAGGGGAAGCAAAAGTATCAACAAGCATTTTAATATCCTGTTTTCCAAGGCAATAGCTTGACATTTTTCTAAGTCAACTGGAAACACTCTTGGCAGGTTTACCGAGTATAAATGTAACATGTAACAATGAACTTCTTGTTTTCATAATGTCCACAAGATTATGTACACAATTGAGAGTTCTAAATTTAGGAGATCGTTTTAGGCTTAAAAGATGTTTATTTTAACTGAGCAGAAGACCACAAGAAACAAGTGTATTTTGCAGAATACATTGTACACCATCTTCCTCCTCCATCATGTGAATTTTCAGGGTGAAAGAATTTTCCATCCTCTTTTTCCTAGACTGTGTGAAATGAGCTATTCATGACAGGTAGGAAGATTCTTCAGGGGCACCAAAACCTGTCTTTTATGTATTTTTGAGTTAGCAGGATCAAGTGAGAGACAGTAGTCCATCAACATTCTCATAACGAGCTGACATTCAAATGTGTGGATTAAGCTGGTGACATATTGATAAAACAGAAGAAAACCATTCAGGATAAATGATGTCATTCTGATTTGTAGTTTATAATTCTTAAATACACCACAACCATCCTCCACCCTCCTCCGAAGACATGAAGTCAAATTATTTTACATGAACTTCCTGGACTGTGTATTCTCTTAAAAAATGCTCTTCAAGGCAGCTCATTCAGATTTTTTCAGGGAAAATCTAGAAGCAAACAAAGCAAAAAAGGGAAACGACAAATAAATGGTATCTTTCTCCATTTTCAAGGAAAAATTCTGAATTTCTCAACAAGAATAGCTTATTTTAGGCTTCAAAAACCTCCATATTCACAGGGCATTTAGCCGTAAGTTTGGTGTCCAATTTTTCTCACCTCTCACAGCAATCCCCTTTCCAATACTATTTATTCTGAAGAACAATTGCCATGACTTGTGCAAAAGCAAGATTTAAAGTTTTGTGCCATACAAAAATATAGCTTTCTTAAACTGCACAAGTACTTTCATTTAGTCCTTTTGTGTAAAGTGAATTTTATGATTCTCTTTTTGTTGTAAAATGCTCCAAAACATCACGTGTCATGCAGATATGAAAAGGGATGGTATTCACGAGACAAATTCACATTTGAGTGTTTCAGTTTGAGGAAGCTGCATCAAGGGAAGGATACAACTAAAGATACCAGAGGAGAAAGAAGAGCAAAAGTCAATGGCTTTAATTACACTGATAGGGAAGCTTATATCTATAACTTGGTTTTAGGACTTAGCATTTAGTATAGCGTGAGGTAAAGCTTTCTGAAGTTGCATGAAGACATGAAAGTTTACCACTGACACTGTGTGAAAGAGGAACCAAAAGAAGATATTCTGACTGTAGGCATCATAATTTTTACACAGAAATTTGTTTCCAGATTTTTCTGTAAAATTTCTAAGCTTTAAAGATCATATATTTGTAGTTTAGGGTAGATCCAATAAGGAAAGGGAAAGAGATAATTTATCACTTTTGATTGGATGATGGAAGAATTTCAGTACAGTTGTTATATAGTCTATAAAAGCAGATGTATATCTGTGATTCTGATTATTTTTCAGCCAGTGTTTCTTAAGACCAAGTCATATGTTTTGATTCCGTCCAGTCTGACTCATAACAAAGCACAACAATATTTCCTCAATACAACTCCAGCACTTGTGCTTTTCATGCAGTTCCCCTCACAATGGGAAACCTTTCAACAAAAATAACTAAGGAATTGAAAGAGAGTTTAAGGGAAATGGAAAGGTATGATACCCATAAAAAAATGATTGCAATCTGTTTTCTGCTGGGGCACAAACGCACAGCTTAACCTGTAATCCATGGGTCCGATGATAACTAGTTATTTTAGCATTTCAGAAAAAGAAAACTTTTGTTTCTTTGGCAAAGAACTCTTACAAATGCAAGAAACACAAAGGTACTCAAAAGGAAAACAGAAGAAAGAAACCATTGGAATTGCTTTTGTATAAAATCATGCAGAGCTATATAAGCATAGTATGTTGTAGGATTTGTTCTATCAGTTAGATAGAAAAAAATGCGAATAAATCAGCACAACCTTACCACGTTTTATAGAAAAACAATGTCATTCAAATGCACGGTAAGTGGATGCTGATTATTTAGGAAGAGAAGGGAAGTTTGTTCCAACTGCCTAGGTTGCTCTGGGGTTTTTCTGTTGGGAGTGGCTGAGAGCATGCTGCACTGCTTTGCTAATACCACTGAACATCAAAAAGATGGATGAAGGCAGTAAAGTAAAACATTAAATGTATCCTATGTTCCTTTTGTTAACGTTGCATCGCTAAAGAATTTAAGGATGGGACCTGATGCTGCTATTGGCTTAGTGTTAAGTAATTTGTTGAATTGGTTTTTTCATTTTAAATTATTAAAATAATTTCTTATGGTGCTTATTCATAATTTCTGTGTTCATGTATAGAAAAAAATCCTTTTTCTTTGCCCAAAGAGGTAATGTGAAAATACAAATGGAGCTGTTAGATAACGTGGTGATCAGTATTGTGGAAAAGACACTGTATCTGTAAACAAATTAGATGCAATTAAAAATTGCAGAATTTAGTGTAGAAAAACTTCAGCTTTTTAGTGATGATTTCCAGATTCTGCCTTGCAGTAGTAGTGATTGAGCACCTCAGGTTTAACTAGATGGGTGTTCTGAAGATAGCGGGGCGTGGGTCTTACCCCTGTGTCTCATGGGGGACTTAAGGCATAGCTTCACATCATAAAAGAAGTAAGCTGGCTGGAATGCTTCAAACCTGAAAGCGCGTTATGAAATTTTGACAGAGACCACTGTTCCATCAGCTCTGTTATCTGAACTATCCAGGTATTTGTTCCTGGGATCATTTCAGTCAAAATGAAGCAGTCAATGTACAGTTGTTCAAACTAATGAAGCAGTCAATGTACAGTTGTTCAAACTAATCCAGCTCAATTCGAGGACTGCTGAGGACTTCAGAAACTGAGACTAACAGATTGCCAGCCTGAGAAGGGGCCTGGGTAGGGCCTTTGCCAGCTGATTCAAGAAATACTACAATTTATTTTGCTCCATTAGAAATATCCAAGAAACCCTTCAGTATTATGGAACAAATAATGTTGCTTCTTTAGGTAGTTAGTTTGGTTCGCTATTCTGGATAATATTCTAATCACCAATGCCACATTTGGTGGTATTTTTATCTATCAATGTTAATAATTAGTTTTGAAACATGAAATGGCTAACTGGGTTATTCTTTATTGATATACATACAATACACTCACAAATACATGCAAATTTTTATCCTTCCAGAAGTTATCTAGAGCTAAAGATTAATACTAAATATAAATGAGTGGTTTTTTTGGTATAATCCTTGAAAAATTATGTCTCCTTCCTGCTCCTCAGTGTTTTGGTAGAATGATTGCCTAAAAGACATTTGTGGAAATAGCGTTATTGCTCTTGAGAAATATTTTTTTCATCCCTTTTGAACACTGTGTTGTAGAATGTTCAAATGACTCAGCCAACTGAGGAATATTTTATACTAAAAAGCATAGCCTTGTCTCCCATGGTCCTGACTTTGAGCAGCTAGAATTAACTCTTCCTTCCCTGTTTTTATTGCTAAAACAGAAATAGTGAGCTTAGTGAGCTGAATTAGATTTTTGAAGGGCAGCCACAGAGCTGGTATGAGGGAGAGGGCAAGGTTGTGTATCTGGGTATGAGGGAGGAGGCTGGAAGGGATGACATCACCTCTTTCACTGTCAGTGGGTTGCTGGACTGCCTTAATTTTTATCACACAGTCTTCAAGACTATGCTGCACTCAGAGCAGTGAGTAAGTTAGCACTGATTTCAGTAATTCCATCAACACTGTGGTTGAACTAACAATAGTAAAATAGGCCCCACTTGGCTTTCTTCTGACTAATTGTAGGTCCATGATGGAGCAGGAATTGAACAATCCTCCAAAGCTGGTGCCCTAATGACTCACTCCTAAATTATACACTGTTTTTCAGGGTATACTAAGGTACACTAGATCCTAACTAGTTCCTGGAAAAATGCATTTGTTCTTTGTCATTGTGTTTATCTAAAATAAAAATATTGTACAACAATTTAATGTCAATAAAAACACTGACTCAGGGCTATACACCCAAAGTACATATTTTGCTTCGCAGTGGCAAAAGGTTATGACATTTAATTCTTAGCCAAGCTTTCTCCTATCTCTATTTACTCTTCACATGCATACAGTCAGATCAAATACTGCCATGGGTAAAAACACACTGCCGTGGGTAAAATGCATTATATAATAACATGTAGTTTCTATGAACTGCAAGTTTGTCTGCATATACATATATGTGTATGTGCATATAACATACTTGTGTGTGTTATATAATAATAATATGTAATATACATAGTGTGTGAACATGTACTTGTGCATATGTAACATGCACAAGTACATGTTCACACACTAATGGAAACAATGGACTAGAAGGAAATAAGCCACTGAGAGGAATCTCATTCTGTTGTAGGAAATCACACTATGTTCCTTCAAAGTTCTCTATTTGAAGGCTTTTACTCCTACTGCTTTCACTAGAAGTCTATTCCAAATAGTGAAAGCTCTACAGGTTAGGACTCTTTCATCTGTAAGAAGAAAGTCTAAAATACTAATGATCTCTTTTTATCCCCCTGACATTCTTTCTCTTTTTTGCTCTTGAGGTTTATCCCTCATCAGCATTACAAGAATATGCTCACTTTCTGGAAATCAGTCATATATGCCTGCTGCTTCTATTACCAGATTAAAAAATTAAGCTTTTCAAGCCATCTGATGGGAAAGACAAATTTCATATTCTTTTTGTAATCTAAGTAGTCCTCCTCTGGATCTGCTTTAGGTGTTTGGACATATACATTCAGAAGAGTTCCAGGACTGTTGAATGGGATCTTTTCATAGTAAAAGTGTATCTAATTATGCTTCCTATGTTTCCTTTTGCCTTTTTCTCACCTGCAATGCATGAGGGATTAGAGCTATTCTGTAGTCATTTCTAAGTCCTTTTTTCTGGGCATTTCAAGCTGACCAGATTCCAGTTTACTGAATAATTTGAAGACTTTCTGTTTTATACTATTGAATGAAAGTTGGCTCCTCCTTTCTTCTCTAGCATACAAGTTCATTGAGAAGTTTATGGAAACTGTTTTACATATTTCCAGACAGATGTGTTTGGAAGTTGTGAAACTGATTTTTAAGTCACATGCTGTTGGAGAGTTACAGAACTTGCTGTGATGGATCACGTGTACTGCTAATGTTAATCTGGCATTGTACCATGTGCTTCTAAATTGTCAAAGGATTGACCAAGCAGCAATGATTAAATGTAACTTAATCCACCACATCTACTTCTTGGTAAGAGTTTTTGCCACCAGGAATATATATGCCTGTGATTTCTTAATGGCTCTGGTGTGACCGGAGTCCAGAACCACCCAGGGAATTTCCATGTTTAATGTAATGTGTTTTATTGAAGCGTCATTCTTATATGGAAATTTCAGCCAGTTACCCCTTTTTCTCTTTTCATTGTCTCCCTTTATTTATGGCTTAAAAAAAAGGAAAAAAAAAGGCAAAGTAAATCACTGTAAAGTTACAATTAATTTTCAGATAGTTATTTTGTTTCCTTAACTGTGGTCACAACAAGCCTTTCTTCTTTATTAACTTGTATTTTTGTAGTACTTTACCCCATTGCAAGCATGGAAAAGAGCACAGTCAAGATTATAGAACCTCTTGGATGAGCTATAAGTAAAAACAATAATGCCAGGATCCTAGGGAAAACAAATAAACAAATAAACGTGCCAAGAAGAAGAAAGGGATGGGAATTCTTCCTACCATGTTATGTAATGAATTCTGACTGCATTCCTGTTTCAGCAGAACCCATCTCTCTGCATCACAGATACAGCACTACTGAAATAGCATTCTGTCACTTATTTTAATATGCTAAGTAGACCGTGACAGCCATTAAGTATGAACCACAAGACAAGAACATTATTAGAAAAATAAATTAGGATGAAGAAAAAAGTTACTTTTTTTAAAATATTGAAATTTTCAGTATATGATTACTCACTGGTACTTACTCTACTTCCCAGAGGGCACACAACCTCACGTTCACTTTCTCACGTAACAATCAGAGATGCAACTGATATGGAAGATGGAAGCAAAAGGACAATTCACCATCACCAATTAATGGTTAATGTCTTTTCTTTAGAAAGTGCTTAAGAGAAGAAATATTCCACAGTGGATCTGAGACACCAGATATAAAATCAGCCACCAGTTTACATCAAAGAGCTTACTTTTGATGGAGGAACTATTTCACTGCCTTCCCTCTCAATTTTAAAATTAGTATCTTCTTCTGCATGTTTTGCACAGATAATAACTATATGAGGCAAAATGTACTAAGAATCAGGTCTCTTACATTCTTGTTTCTTTAATGATTTGAGACAAATCCTTAGCACTGGGTTACTAAAGTTTTTTCAGATGTTTGAAATTACATCAAGGGAAGCATTTGGATTTGCTGGCATTTCTGGATTTTGGAAGGGTATCTAGGTCTTTTCTCCCCCACATGCTCTCTGAAGTAACTGGCAGTCTCATTCAATAATTCTTGACATGCGGAACAGTTTGGCAGGTTCAGAGAAAAATTAAAAATAAGTATTGATTCTGAACACATTGTCCTTAGCAACGAGAAGGAGGGAATAGAGGTGTGGGTGTATTCTTGGAAATATTGGAAACCCAGATGTAAAAATATTAAATTGTTTTGCTGCATTTTACTGCAATTTAGATTACTGCAATCATATCAAATCTCAAAAAATTGAACTGCATATTCTCTAGAAGCAGTGAAAGACAACTTTAAAAACAGTTTTCCACAGGGGTAGTAGAGATTTCTGAATTCACCTTCTGCAAAGGTTTTTCTTCTCACTGTGTCCAGATGTCTTTCTGTAAATGACACTGAGTTTTGGAGGTAGCATCAATATGACTGCTGGAACCGTAGTCAAAGCATGCTAGAAGGTTACTTTATTTTCTTCCCTTACCAGCTAATGGCTGAAACTCAATTCGAGAAAATGTGAAGGTTCCACAATAAGGAAACCCAAAATATCTTTGGTATAAAGCAGTGCTATGCAGATGAGAATAGCACATTTAAAAAACCATGCTTGGATTATTCTCCACCCTCTCTGGATAAAGCTTCAGGGCATAAGAAACCGCTTTGATCCACAAAAGGGTGGAGAGAGACATCCAGGGCAACACTGGCTGTTTATATTCTGAGCATCAATACCCTAAAAGGGATGAAATGTATCCCAAAAATCCATAATAGCTTCACTGTCAGTTTGCAGTAGGTCATGCTGCTTGAGTTAGGTTAATTTACAGTGGGTTCTCCGGTCTAAATACTCACATGAAAATGAGCTAGAACAAGATTTTTCCCTCATGAGATGTGACAGTATTAAAGTTACATTTATCCAATGATGGCAGGTTTCCCAACATTCTGAAAACCTAAAATTTCATTTCTTTATATGAACCTCTCTCATTGTTATTAGTCCCAAATTATACTTTTCTATAATCATATGTATAGATTGCCACTGATTTCTTTTATGGTGGCAGTAACTTCTCTCTTCCTGTTAGGTGCAAGTAAGGTAGCTCTTAACCTTCTAAGTGAATGCTAAACCCCTAACTTCTGTAAGAGGGCAAATTTCACTGAGTTTGCTAGCTGCGGCCTCAGAAATGCATAAAATAAGCTTAAGAAACTCCATATTGTCAGGAGAAATCTTTTATTTAACGACAGCTCTGCTTCTACCAGGGAACCGTCCTCCAACAGAAGTTATCCTAAATTATGAATCAGTGAAAAATCTTAAACTGAGAATTGTCAGTGTGAATCAATTAGATATTGCAAGGTTTCAAAATATTTATGCTAATAGGGGTATATCTAATGTGTAAAGAGCTAGCCTATCTTTTGACGTTTGGAAGGCATTCTTCGGGAACAATTTTCAATTCCTTATTTGTTATAACACTAATAACCAGAAAAGAAAAGCTGTAAGTTTGACTGTTGAGCCAAAAAATCAAAGGACACCTTCAGGGAAAGGTGAATATATTTGAGTGACACAGTCTTACTCTCTGTTTCTGTATAAAGTCAGTTACAATGTTATTGTTTCCATGAATCTATTAGCTTGATTTTACCTTGACCATTACCTGTCATTTCTGAGAAATTATGTAATTGGTTTAGCAGTAACAGAACATAGAAACTCCAAAATTAATTCACATGAGTCACTATTTTTCTTAATAAAACTTTCGTTTATCTGTCTACTTGATATTTATCCTCTCAATTATTGAATAATCAAATTATTTTCAAAGTAGTAGAGTACTTATTTATTTGTTTCATTGGACTCTGCCCCTGAATTTTGCTGACCCTCTGTGATTCACTTCAAATCAAGCTTTTTGCACAAGTCCCTTGCTTTAAGACTTTGACCTAAATGTGTCCATGCTTTAATCAGCAATTGCAGATTTTTTTTTTCTCTCTTTAAAAAAGTATTATCATGTAACTGAAACACTTTGAGGAAGTACATCTAAGATAATCCTCCAACTTTTATCACAAAAAATTTTCACCCAATAGCAGAGAATCCTCCTCTTTAGGTGCCATAGCTCTCTAACACTGTCAGAATCCTCCATAAGAAGTTAGTTTGTGTCTGTGAGCATGCATGTATGAAAAGGGAAGGATGGAAAATCTGGTTTTTATTTTCTGAAAGCAAGAAATGGCATGAGATGAATATTTACTCAAAATTTCATGCTTTCTTCCTTAAAAGCACTCTTATTACAGCATGTGAATAGTATGTATCTTGGCTATGACAGGGACATTTTGTTATTATTGAGTGATGGGGACATCTCTACTGAAACGGTCTTAAAACCTTTGAAGAATTTTGAAGCTGGGGAAAGAATTTTACAAGGAAGGTTCACAAGACATGAGCAAAATATTTTGCTCAAGTAAGTGAAATAGGAGGCTTGCTAGTATTTGTGCACAAAAGATCTATGGATTAGAATGGCTGAGCACGAATCAGCAGAGGCACGCAGCCGTGAAAAAGAAAACGAATAAGCAGAACTCTCTATCCAAAACACGCAAAGTAATCCCTCTCCTCTGCACCTCACCAGCAAGGCTTCCATGAGAACACTTTGTACAGTTCTGTTCTTTCCTCTCCAAAACAGGCAGAGGATTGGCTGAAATGCATGTAGAGGAGAGAAGCAACAGTGATTTCAAAGCTGGAAACCATGATCTATGAGAAAAGAATAAGTGATTTGGATTTTTTTTCTTGAAAAACAAATGAGAAAAATAAAGGAATATGGTGTGGAGAAGGAATGCATTAAATAAGACATTAGCAAAGAGGAAGGGAGTAATACTTTCCTTCTTTGTTGTATATTAAATAAGAAATAATAGCCTAAATTGCAAAAAGAAGTTATATAAGATATTTAGAAAAATCTTCTAAGAGTAAGAATAATGAGCTACTGAGAAGCTGCGAAGTTCTTTAAAAACAGGTTTAACAAGTGTCTGTCCACACGTGTATCTGATTCTATGTTAACTCAGAAATCCCTTTTACTTCTGTGATTTTATATTCACTTACAATACACATTCTAGGTATACCGAATATATGAATTTGCGTCACATAAGCGGTATTACACCTTTTATTCTTAATCAAAATATTTAGTTATAGAATATTTCTAGTGAATCCCACAGCCTGTGGGATGGACTCATCTTGGAGAAGTTGATGGAGAGCCGTCTCCCATGGGAGAGACCCCACATGGGAGAAGATGAAGAGTTTGAGGAGCCTTCCTCCGGAGAAGGAAGGAGTGGCAGAGGCAATGTGTGATGAACCGATGGCAGCCCCCATTCCCCATTCTCCTGTGCCACTGAGGGGGAGGAGGTAGAGAAAATCAGAGTGAATTTGAGCCTGGGAAGAATGGAGGGGTAGTGGGGAGGTGTTTTCAAGATTCCGGTTTGTTTCTCACTATCCTACTTTGATTTGATTGGAAATAAGTTCAGTTTATTTCTCCAAGTTAACTCTGGGGTTTGCCTGTCCAGTAACTGCTGAGTGATCTCTCCCTGTCCTTATCTTGAACCATGAACCTTTCCTTATATTTTCTCTCCCATGTCCACCTGAGGAGAAGAGTGCCAGAGTGGCTTTGGTGGGCATCTGGCATTCAGACAGGGTCAGCCCACTACAAAAAATCTGAAAATAATGATGTTATAATTTTGTATTTTACTCAATGTATTTTATTTATTTTATTTATCACTTATGCTTCCAATAAAATTGTTGATTTCACATAAAGGTGAATTCTAATTTGATTAAAAATAAACAACCAGCAGTGTGATTTTTTTTTAATTTTGTTTTTCATAGGTACAGGAAACCAAAATATTTAGACAGATCTATTTCATAAGTAATATTTACTCTCTACAATATCCAAGGGTGATTCCTCTGCAGGTAAAACACGAGTAAAATCTCTTTAATCACCTGTGCTCAAAGGTCAGATCAGAGGTAAGTTCTTATCAGCACAGAAACTCCAAGGAGGCAGTTTATATGTCTGGACTTAGAGCAAAGATAACTCTGTTCAATGGTGCATCTGGTTGGAGGGTGTATGCAGATTCAGAAGACATCCACTTCCTTCCACAAAGGATTTTTTAAATTTTAATAAGATTACTTTCCAGGGAAAGGTAAGAGCTGTTAATGTTTGATGGATTTAAAATGTTGATAGAGAAAATTTCACTTTGGGTTTTCAAGTGGGAAAGGAACAAAAGTATGAACCATTTGGGATGGTTGTGGATATTCTCTAAAACTTGAAATGAAAAGAAAAAGGTCATCTTTTTCTAAATCTCAACTCAAATATATTGTCTAGAGCTAGGTGATTTAAGTGTTTCTTTCTTTGTTCTGTCCTCTGCTGACTATTTACTGTCTAGATATAAACAGCACAAATAAAAATATTTAGTTCGTTTTCATAGGTTTTTATTACTAGATTTAAAAAAATAAACAACAAACAGGAGGATAAAAGAAGTGTCAAAAAGTTGTATAACAAAAAGAATTTTTTTTGGTAGCGTTTCTGGATGTTGCATGATTACTCTCTTACCACCTCTGACAATATTTTCCATGTTTATTTTACTATTTAAAATATTATAGTATAATTGAAACCAGCCACTCTTGAGGTCTGTGGAAATATTTTTGCTTAAGGCAGAGCTAGACTTGATGGCAGTAGAATTAAGAGAGGCAGGATGGCAAGCATATTTTACAGATGTTCAAGTTTGGTTCAGATGTTTGAGTTCAATATAGATTCTGCTGCACTTTATTTTTATGAAGAGAATAAATAGCTCATTAACTTGCAGGCACACAACAATGAAACACTGGAAAGGACTCAGAGTTTGCTTAACTCCTGAGTTTGGAACATCTGTTTAAGGTCTGAAGCAAAGTGAAGTTTTTCAGAAAGATTATGTCAAAGATGATGATTCAATTTCCTCTGAAAAAACAATAATTAAAATTCCAGTTACAATGAGATACATAACCACTGCCTTTTGTAAGCAGGTAGACCATCCTGATCCAATTTCTCAGACATTTTTCCATTGACTTCAGACCCACAAAACAGGGCTCTTGGTAACTTCCCAAACTAGCAAATTCTAGTTCAAAAAAGATTCACAGAAACTACAGCCACTAAAACTCTGTCAAGGTTATTAAGGTCGGAAAATTGCAACCACAGAATGAACTCCGTCACTCACTGATTTAAACTGTTGACTATGCAATTTGAATTACATCTTTCAATGGAGACTTACATCAGGCAAGATGGATGGGCATGCATAGTTTGTAACATTCCCACAGAGGTGATATTGCAAGGTTTTTCTCCCCGGTAGACAGCTCAGAGTGGTCTGGTAGCCTGGTTAGATATAGTGAAAAAAACTATTTTATTTTGGATGGTTTTGCACAGGCCCCAAGAGACATGCAGGTTATTTTGCTCTGGTGGTTACAGGTAAAATATTCTGATTTAATTTAAAAAAGGTTAAGTAACCTTACAAAATTCACAGATGAGCTAATGCTGGCTGTGCCCTGAAATTACCCTGTAGACATCTCATAAGTATTAGAGCATGGGATATGATTTCATGAGAGCTAGTACAGGTTCAGGAGAGATTACGAGGGTAGACAGGAAAAGAAGGTGTATAGGATTTTCTGTGTGTTTACAGTAATTGTCCTATGGTCCCTTTGGATATCCCAAAATAATTGTACCTCTCAGGTGAAAACAAGGAAAGAATTAAAAAAAAAATATAAATTATTATATGATTTAGACATAGGTTTGATACTTTTAAAATGTGTAGTGAAAAAAATACTTACAGAAGACTTAAGACAATTTGGACCTACTAATACTGAAAACCGAGCTTGAACTTTTTCCAGGATTAGGTAGTAAAGGAAGAAAAGAGGTGAGGAAGGGATCTAAGTACCTGAATTTTCCAGTATGCCAAGAGAATGCTTGGGGTTTTCATGGGAATTTGTGTCCATACTTTCCCTTGAAGGGGTGCCGGAGTGGGAGCACAAGCATGAGTACTGTAGGTAAGAATAAAGTATTAGAGGTTTAATAATCTGAAAGACAATGTAACTGTTCTACAAGTGGAGCAGCTGTGTGAAATGTTGATGCCAGTCACAAGGGAGAAATAATTAGCAGGTGAGCAGGGATAACAAACCAGTTTAATACACTTGCCGTGTCATAGGGTGGTGTTGGAATGTACTGCCTTGCAAATGAAAGCAGCATTCTGGAGGTGTTGTTAAGAAATGAAGGGATTAACTCTGGGATGAAACCAGTATGTAAGGAGTTCTCAGAAAGGGGCCTTCTTGTATCATCAAGACTTTGCCTGAACACTGAACTACTGCCACAACCAGAAGCACCTTTTCCCTACTCCCTCATCTAGAAGCTGCTTTGATCCTGCTTCAGAATCCTTCAGAAATTTACTTGGTCTCATCTATTTGCAATAACAAAATTCAAGGGTTTTTTTTGGTACTTATAAACCTTAATTAAATCTGAGGCTACTGGAAAGGGGACAGATTACTTTTGAAAGTGCTTTTATATTTATTTTCATAAAACAATATGTTGGTATAAAATTGTTTCTGTCTGACCACCAATATAAAATTATGTCTGACCATGGTCACATACAATTCAAAAGTTTCCTGTTGATGTGAGATATGCTCTTCTTGACTTATTTTTACTGAACTTCTTTTATTGTCAATGCAGTTAAATACAAACTGTAAAGTAATTCAGTTGCATTATCATTGAGGAGAGCTTGCAAAGCCTATGGGGAAAAGAGTTCAACAATCACAAATACTCATTGATTTTTAAGTTGTAAATACTTCTGTGAACCTTAAACATACAATTCTTTAACTTTGGAGAGATATTTTATTGACTAGTACTAAATTCAAAATTAATAATCTTCATCATGGTCCTATTTAATTAACATCTAAATCATGAAAGAAACTGTATGTTGTACTCTCTTGAGAAATGAAGGACAAACAATAAATGGATGTTAGTGGTACAATGTAGTATCTATTCTAGTCTGCAACTATTCTGTGGTATCTATCTATAATAATATTCTCAGTACCATTTCAGATCTAAGTTCAGGGTGCTCTTACTGCTGTTCCCATATTTGTTCAGTGAATGTGTAAAGGGGTGAAGTCTGCTAGGAAAGCAAGAGAGTGGTGATACAAGAAGCTATCACAAGACAAACTGAGTTACAGATTTACACGGTCTGTATTGCTGAAGTATATGGGCTCACCTCAGCTTAGATAAGAGATACTATGAAGTTATCTATTCCTCAGTGAAACCTGTATATCATAGTATGGTTTGGGTTGGAAGGGACTTTAAAGATCATCTCGTTCCAACCCCTGTGCCATGGGCAGGGACAATTTCCACTAGGCCAGATTGCCCAGAGCTCCATCCAACTTGCTCTTGAACACTTCCATGGGTGGGGCATCCACAGCTTCTTTGGGAAACCTGTTCCAGGGCCTCACCACCCTCACAGGCAAGAATTTCTTCCTAATATCATCTAGACCTACTCTCTTTCAGTTTGTATCCACTTCCTCTTGTCCTATGCAAAAAGTTTACATGCCCTTGTAAAAAGTCTGTCTTTCTTGAAGGTTCCCTTCAGGTACTGGAAAGCCTCAATTAAGTCACCCTGAAACTTAACTTATACTTCCTTCTTTGTGTTTGTGACATCATGATGACACACATGTGGTTAATAAGTGGAATGGCTGTTGTGCATATCTAATAAGTGATGCATCTAATTGATTCCTGTAGCTGTGCCTGTACTCTGAAGGCATCCTTACCGTGAGGAATCTACTCCAAAGACACTCAATGTTTAATTTCGTTTCTGAGACAGCATCACCGCAAAATGTTTCCATCGCTTTCAGAATGAATTATGACTTGTAGCATGAATATTAACTATATTTTATAAATTTTCTTCTTGATAATGACGGTCAGTGCGTGGAATGTCTTCAGGAAGAAAGCATTTTGCTTAGGCTTCTGTAGTTGAACAAAAGGTACATTCCCAAAACGTGCCTCAATCCCTATGGGACGGCGCCATCTTGTGGTGTAATTTATACTGTCCTTAGAAACGACGATGCTTTTGCCGCAATAAAACAAGAAATGAATGGGGAGGGACACCTGTTTCGTGTATAATGCAATGAAGTACAACTGCACTTTGTAAAAATGTCCAATAACCTCCTACTTTAAATATGTTAATCCTAATTCGAGCAACGCATCGATTTTTTCTGATCTCTGTATGAGGTTTACTCCTACTTCATACAGAATCACAGAATGGGTCAGGTTGGAGGGGACCACAGCAGCTCATCTAGTCCAATCTCTCTGCTTAAACAGGGTCATCCTAGAGCACAGGATTGTGTCCAGACACTTCTTGAATATCTCCATGAGGGAGACTCCACAACCTGTCTGGAAAATTTGTTACAGTGCACACTCACCCACAAAGTAAAGTTCTTCCTCATATTCAGGTAGAAAACCAGCTGTATCATGCTTTTAAAAACAACAGCTTAATGTCTTCTGTGCCTACTGAACATGCCAAATGAGAATAGCTAAACACATCCAAAGTAACACTGAGAAGTTTTCAAGGCACTTCAGTGTGTTATTTGGCTTGTTACAAGAGGAAATAAAACATAAGTGGGTTTGAGGCTGAACTCAATACCTCAGTAGAAGTTTTTAATGCAGATTACTCAAATAGGGGCTAATATTACAAGAAAAGTATTTTCAGCCTTGGGAGGGAAAGTGCAAAGCCCTGCACCTGGGGAGCAACAACCCCCACGTAGCAGTGTGTGCTGGGGGCTGAGCATCTGGAAAGGGGGTGTTCAGAACAGGACCTGGGGTCCTGTGGGCCTCAGGCTGAACGTGAGCCAGAAACGTGCCCTGGTGGCAAGGACGGCCCGTGCTAGGCTTGGCTGCGTTAACAGCGTCCCCAGCAGGTTGCGGGAGATGATTGCTCCCTTCCACTCTGCACTGGTAGAGCCACACCTGGACTACTGGGTCCAGTTTTGGGGGATTTCACCAACTTGTGTAAAAATTTGTGTGAAGTAGGTAAAGAAGATGGAGTCAGGCTCTTTTAAACAGTGCTCAGTGTCAAGATTGGAGGCAATGGGCACAAACCAAAACACAGGATGTTCCCTTTGAATATCATGAAGCACTTTTTATTCTGAGGGGGACTGAACATTGGCACAGGTTGCCTGCAGAGGCTGTGGAGTCTTCATCCTTGGAGACATTCAAGAGCTGTCTGAACATGGCCCTGGGCAACTGGATGTAAGTGGCCCTTCTTAAGCAGAGGGTTTGCACAGGAGGATGTCCAGAGGCCCCTTCCAACCTCAGCCACTCTGTGAAATAAATCACTTTGTAACTCTGTGAAATAAATGTTTAAATATTTCATCTTTGTTAATGGGAAAATATTACATATAAAATATATACTTGTTTATTAAATGTTTGGAAGTATTATTAAATTTTTGAGAAAGTATGATTCAATTCCAAGATGAAAATTGCTCTGTAATTCTAGGTCTATGATTTTGAGGATTGTTGTCCTGGGTTTCAAATTCACAAGCTTGTGTCTTATTCAGAAAAAAAAATGTTCTCAGATCCTGATAGTGTAGAGATAGTACAAAATAAAATCCACTGTATGGGCTATGTGAAATTAAATATTTTAAAAAATTTTAAAAATATCTAGGTATTTTTAAAATTATTATGTTAAAATTATTATTATATGCAATCATGAAAAAGAGGATATTTGATATCTGTTTTTCCAGAACTTATTTTTGAAAGGTTCGTGTACTTTATGCCATAACTTCCATATTGATCTCTTTAAGATCTGTTACTTCTTCTTCCTATGATCCTCAGGTCACATTACCTGGATGTGACCTTCTTTTTTAATTGCTTGTTGCACACCTGGTACAGTGCACTTGCAGCTGTTGTGCTCTGGGAACCGTGTACCTCCTCGTGAAAACATTACTGCAGTAGTTGCGTGACATGGCTGCTTGTGAATATATCTGCTCAAGGGCAGAGGTACCACCTATGCCTTGCTTTAGGGAAGACAAGACAGTATAGATCTGCTGGAGGAACAGCTGTCACAAATAGCAAAGATCAGAGTTCTGCGGGCTCTGTGAAGGCTCACTCAAGGTTTCTGCTAAGGCTTCTCTGGTGCTCTTGTTTCGTTTGACTGTTTCTTTGAGAAATTTCCATTTCATAAAGCTCCAGGTTACAGGTTTGCTGAACTGAATTACTTGCAGCTGATAATGGAAATACTTCATTTGTGACTATGTCAAAATTTTTTTGTGTCCCATCTATGTGATAAGCAAACTGGGAGGAGTGAACCAATGTTGCCTTTTGTCACACATGGGCAGGGAGTGACAAAGCGCTGTGCTGTCCCCTGGAGATGTGGCTGTCAATGAGATGTCCATTCTCTATGCTCTTTATAAGAGCATTAACACTGCTGTAATCAGATTAGAAGAACTCAGACTGTTCTCAAATGTCTTCTTATCTGCCAACTTCAAGCGTTCTCCATCAAGGAGTACAAAGGAGGTGCTCAGAGAGCTATAGAATTTTCATAAGGCTATTTTGCTGCAAGTGAAACTCTTTGCCTTTTTGATAATAAGATCAGCAGGACTATTTGGGAGTGGCTGTACTTATTTCAATAGGCATTTATCAAGATAACTTTCCCTGAGTTTTCAGAACAAGGTTTTTTTCAGAGCTAGAAGCCATGTAACAATCAAAGACACTCTATTCCTTCTCTCTCTTGCTTTCACTCCTGAAATACTTAATGGTAGTGCACAGTAACTACTCTTGAGGTTTTCATCCTTCTTTCCAATGGTGTTGATAGTCCCTTTTTTGACTTTAAATTCATTACCTTAAATATCATAAAAATAATTCCACAGTTTCTGAAAAAAGATAAGTTTATTTTTCTTTGAACAAAATATCAACAATGACATGGGTGACACCATAAATTTCACATTTTTAACACTTCCGACTGCAGAGAATGTCAGTTTGAGTGCAATATGATACTGTAATACAATGAAAAGGAATCTAATCAAATCCATGCACAACACATTTATAGATTTTTACCAAAAAAGGAAGTACTTTGAGATGAAATTGCTGTCAGAGAGAACTCACAGGAGAATATTTTGAAAACTCACAGACAAGTTATTAATACACTATCATATCACTTTTTTCTCTTTTTCTTGCTGTAGCTTTTAAAAAGCCAGGATCACTAGCACACAAAATACTGTATATTATGTTAAATCTTTATGTCAAAAGCTTATGGCACAAATTCTTTTTATACAGCTCACAATTCCACATTCATGGAAAATTAGTAGCTACTTTAGTCCATTTCATCTGTTAATATCACTCTGTCATACATTAAAATACAAACATAAGAAATGTTTCTTGCATATTTCACAGAGATGAAAGTGAAGTGCAGTAATATTCAAGAATGTCAAGAAGACAGGATGAGCCAACAGTTTTTCTGGCACTAATCCACTGCTTCTAGCAATCTAACCTGCTTCCACAAGGCTTCCAAACTGATAGTACTTCAGAAATTACTGGAAGTGATTGTTGCCTGAATACACCTTTTCTGTAACCACTCCAAAACAGAACACCCCTTTTATTACTAACAAGTGGTCTGGTTTGAGATTTATATTTTTCTTAGTTGTCTCAAAAAGGAAAAAAGCTGTGAAATCTGATATAGTACTCATCTAACCATATGACTGTGCAGTAAGATGTGGATGAAGTTATTTACTACCTCACAGGGGCACTGTGTGTGTTACTAGCTCCTTCAGCAATTTCACATTTTAAAACCAAATTATATTCTGTTGGATTAGAATAATTCCCATGATAGCTCAAACGAGAGCAGAAGTTGCACAAAAAGTGTATCTTTTGCACCCAATCATGTCAGCTTGGGCTGGGAATGGTATAAATAAATTCATTTCCTGCTACTATAAAATTATTGCTGAAAATAATACTTCTTTTTTTCTAAGGTTAAGGAAGACTTCTTATGTTTCCCTACTGTTAAAAAATATAAGGTTTTGTACAGTTTATTATATTCTATCTTTATCTACATTATCAGTCTACAGTTCTGTAAATGATTATACACAAAGTAGAAGCAATACCTCACTCCTTAAATGTAAAGTGCACATTTAATCACCTAGATATTTCTGTCTAGTGAGTAAACAGAACCATCTCTCACACATCACAAATGATTCTTTATAAAGCAGATTTCGGAATGAACTATAAGAAAAGGAATCCAAAGAAAACTAATGTACGATTGAGCTGAAAAAATAATTAAATCTTAAGTAAATACTCTGTTCTTCCTGAATTATACTAACCTGTTTAAATAATACTGCTTGCTGTCAAAACTCCTTGAAAGTAAAATGTACTTTATTTTGGTGTTAAAATAGCTGAATTCTAAGTAGTAAAATACTAGCATTCCTTATTCCCTTCCATCTTCAAGTCTCCTATGGTCTATCAGCATTATAGAGAAAAAAGCCATCCCACTAAACATGGAAGTCTGTTGTGTTGATATTTGAATATAGTTTTAAAAATAAAATGCGTTTTGCTGTTTGGAATTTAAGCAGGAGTCTGGTATGGTGGGAGTTGAGTATTTCTACTGCACCTCTAAGGGGCTTTTCTTCTCCTCTCTCAAGGTACTGAAGTTTTCTGCCTTATGAGGGGTGGCATGGATTCAGCCACATCTCTCTCTAGTGCGGAATGAAAAGACAGTGATGTGAGAGGTTCCAGGCACTGCTTTGGGGTTTCTCTCTCCCTGTGGCCCCTGTTCTGCTATGCACAGCCAGACTTTTCATCCTGTATCTTTCTGTTCTGCTTCTCTTTCCATCAAGAAAGAGGATGGTGTGGAAGTCAATCTGCACAGGTAGAAACTACTGTCACAAAACAATATAAACTTTGCAGCAGATGAGATAAACTGTTTCCCCCTGTAGCTACTGCTTCCACCTGAACAAGCGCACCTGTGGAGACTCTGGGGCATTGGGAAAAATACTAATGGTGCCTCATACTTTTTTTTCCCCCTTTATGGTGACTGTGTCAGCTCCTCAGTAGCTGTTTTACTGGGATATTCCCCCAGATCCTTCTGTCTCCCTCTGTTCTCATTGTGTTACAATGTTCTTCTAGTGCCAGTCTTCAATTTTTGAAGTATTGGACTGGTCTACAGAAATCAGAAAAACATGACCTGAGAAGTACAGGGTCTGCACCTATGGTGAATGACGGCCTGGGACAAAGCTGCATTAGCCTGTCACACAGGGTTTGTGCTTATGAGAAGCCTTCTGGTGTGGCTTTGCCAAGGACTTGTCCTCTGCAGAGCCCAGGTCCAGTGACAGTGAAATGAGGTAGCTAACTACTTCTGCCTAATGAATGGGGTCTTTTTTACACGTAGGAGAAACCCTGCTAGATACGATTTGCCTCAAGCATTATTTTCTTGATGATTATTTTTCTGCATTTCCACTGCCTCTTTCATGGAAGCGTAGCATAAATACTGAAGTCTGATAAATACTGCAGAGTACCTTTCAATTCTTGTATCTTTACATCATTTCCTGCTGCTTCACTACACAATTGCAAAAAAATCGTCTCTTACACTAATCTTAGCTGGTGTTGGTAGCTGTGGATTCCAGCTTTGCACAGAGGGCTGGCATACCTGCTGGCAGTTTTGGACTATTCCCACTGTTAGCAGTGAATAGCAGGCATTTTTCCTCGAAGCTTCTTATCATCTTAAATGACATTTCTTTTTTTCTCTGCCTTTATATTAAGTAATTTAGGAATAATCTAAATGAAACTTAACTTTAAAGTCATGATTTCTTTTGAAAAACACATTATTAGTGGACTACAGAGGCTTCTGTTACGTTGGCAAACATTATGGTTCTATTAAAAAAGTTCACAAAACCATCAGCTCCAGAGAGATCTGGGTTCCATTGTATCAAAATAGAATCACATGCCAAATGTTATCTGCATTTGAAAACAGCCCTTAAACAAAATACAGTTGATTTTGCTGATAACAGAAACAAGTTAACATCCCTTTCCATACAATACAACTAACCCTAACTTTGAGAGAGGTGAATATCGGCCATAAATTCGTGATACCCGCTCACACACCTTCATAAGCAAATGAGATTTTTCAGAACGCGCACATAAAGAAATCAATAAAAACGCAGACACAATATCAGAAAAAGAAAAATCTAAAAAGTGAATTGAATTAATTTTAGATATAAATGAAGAAAAACTATAAAAGAATAATAGTTTTAAGATAAAGGTGGATTATACATGTCCCTTCTGACCCAGTTTAACAAAATGTGAGAGCTACTATTGGACAATCTCTCTAACTAATCCTTGGGGGAAAACAATAACAAACAAAACCAAACCCAAGGTTGCTATGTTACAATCCCTAGTGCAGAGTTCCACTGCTTCTGTTATTTAATATGCACCATGCCTTTGGCAGTGCACCAGATGTTTGCCTCCAGCTGATTCTGCTTTCCTATACACATTCTGACCATCAGCAAAGCACACATTTTAAACATGTTTAAAATAAAAACATTTTGCAATGACGATCAGCCTCACCTACTGGGATTAGAGTATCTAATAATTCTAAATGCTGTATTTCCACATCTTAGCAAGGTATTGTTTTGCCAATAGATTGACGTGAGTAAATACTCTTGCCTAGACACTATACCATAAATGTGATCTATGGTGTTACACTTCAAAGAAGCAACTAACATGACTTATTTAAACCTAAACAGGGAAGATCTTTCTAAGAGTTTTAATAGTTGTTCTCCTATTTATTAATGTGAAATACAGTAAATGTAAAAGACCCTCCAGGTATTTTTTAATGTTTTTCAACAGTTGCACCTTTTTCCAAAGTTGTGAAGCGCTTCTTAACCAGTATCTAAGTCATATTAATAAACTTCAAAGAATGAGTCAGAAAATTTGACACATTCATAAATTAAACTTCCTGTAATTATGTAATATGTAGGAGATGAATGTGCACGAATATAACTGTATTCATCCTCCAAATGCTTCAGCGAAGCAGTTGACTCTTTGCTTTCAGTTTTGGTCCAAGATCTCTTTGCATTGAATCAAAATGAAGCATTGCAAAATTTTGATGTAATTTGTCTATTTCACAAGCTGTACGAGTTTTATGAATTGTGAAAGAAAACCCTTAAGAACATAAAAAATGTTAAAAAATGTTTCAATTATCAAAGAATAAGTAATTAAAAGAAAAAAAAATCCTTTACAGGAACTTTACAAATTTTAATATATTTCTCATATGATATGTAGACTGTTAGGCTGTTTACCTTGTGCTGTCTGAGATTATTTCAACATACACCCTCCAGGGGAACAGTGATATGAAGTACACGGAATAAATTATATGACTTAAATGTGTTAAATATGTTCATTGCAAAACCACCAGTGCTGTCCTTAAGACTAGATCAAGTCCTTTAAACTGTTGTCTCCAATCAGGAATTTATCATTATATTGTAAATTTCAAATAAAGCTTACAAACACTAATCTATTCTGTAATACTGTGGGATTTACCTAGGGTATTCTGGAAACATTTTTAAAATTAAAAATACACCAGAATTTAAAAAATTTAAGGACCATCAAAGAATACTGTACATTTATACCACTATGTAACAGTATGTATAAATACTTGGCAGTAAAGCTTCAGTAGAGAGTGATTTTCAATGAGAAAGTTATTAATATTTAGTTGACAAGGAAAGTTTGCAATAGTAGATGTATCTTCTCTGGGTATCATTCTTCCTTCCCACTGTAGCTGGTCATTGCAGGCTGTGCAGGATCCTTTTTCTCCCCCTCATTTTAACTCTTCTGATCGCTCCCCTGATGTGCATTTCTAACAAGAAGCCTCCTGTTGAGTGTGACAGCCAGATCTTTATATACTGCAAGCCTTAATCTTGTTATTGGTGAATGTCCTCATGCCTGATGATTTTGTAGATTACCCAATAAAAAATGTTGAAAATCAGAAAGGCTAATGGGAAACAAGCTCTGGATATGGTGTCTATCTTCTTGGCCCGGTCAATGAATACCTTTCTCATCTCATCAGGGCTTTTTGGTACAGCTTGAACAGGATTATTTGGCCCCTTTTGTGTCATTCCGTCTTTTGCTTGCACACATGGGCCCACTCCATATGCTGTAATGCTAAACTGACTATCACGTGTATCATCATCCTGTTGGGAAAAAAAAAGTAAAGAAAAAAGAGCAAGAGGTTTTTTTTTTAATTATTATTTACAGAAACCTTACCTGCTTCTAAATAGCAGTTGCACCATTACCTCACTGACTTCTTGAACCCACAGCTTATCTTAACCTGTTGAAATTTCATCCCTATCAGAGTCTGTTAAAAATATTGGTGGATCCTTAACAAGCATAGAATTTTTCTATTTGTTTATAGATTCTGTAATCTATTTAGTGAAATGAGAAAGCTTAGTAAACTAGTGGTAATTGGGCACACTGCAGTTTAAGTTTCTCCATTTACAGTAAATATGTGGAGTCTTCAAATGGACAAACTTCACACTGGTCTTTTAGAAAACAGCTATTAAGTCTGTTAGATTGCCTTACAACCTGGGATCTTGGGCTCTGGAGATACTCCTCATATAGTGAGAATTCTGCCTATCTGGCCACTGTATATTTAATTAATCTTATCTGCATGCCTAATTTCTGCTGTTCCCTGTGAATGCATGAGATAAAGAGAACAGTATGTAAAGTGTCTTAGTTTAAAATAAACGGAAGCTAAACGCCTGATTTTTCTTCTGACTCATTCTTCTGTCAATGCAGGGGAAAACTGGCAAAGACATTCAGGATTAAGGAACTATAAAAGAAAGTGATTCTTGTTCACATGGCACAGAAACAGAAGTGGTTGTTCTGAGGATATACACATTTTCATAACATACAATTAAACAATGTAGCTTGCGGCTGGAGACATACTTTTTACTCCTCTTTACCTGGTTATAGGTATCCTCAAGTAATAAAAAAGGCACATATGCAGACAAATAAATGATACATAATCTGTGAAGTCAGGGTTAAATTTGGTTCTGAAATATATTCCAGTGTACTCCTTCATTATGTAGGTTACCCAAGAATAGCCACGTGATTTTGATGGCATTCACCATTTTTTAATGCTAATTTTAAATTCAGGAATGTCTATTTTTATGTCTAACTTAGCCTAGTTGCTTTAGGATTCTACACTTTTATGAAATATAGAAATAATTATGTTAATTCTTAAATAAGTATTTTGAAAAATAATTTCCGTAAGTATTATAAAAAGAGTTGAGCAGCTGTCAATTTTTCTTTTGTAGGCGAATTTTTGATATTCTAAAGCTCTTCCAAGTTTAAATTAAAATAAAAGGCTAAAAAAGATTTATTTGGCAAAGCAAGTCCAATAATTCTGTTTCAATTCAATAGTTTGAAGTATTTTTTTTTTACTCTATCCTCTTACTTTATACAAATGCAATTTCTCAATGAGCACAACTTAAATCCTAAGTTCCAAATTTTTCATTTTGAAAATGTCTGTGACATTTTGAAACTTTGCAAACATTTTTCAATTAAGATTTAATTTTAAACATATTTAAAGCTTCCATCAAATAATTGCTAATTTGTTTAAAAAAAAATCCCACAAGGCTTATCATCAATATTAGTTGAACATGTTAGCTACAAAAGAATGCAGATAAATTACTAAGTTTGAAGTGAACTATTTGGCCATCAGCATGCCCATCCAGCAGAGCTGTAGTTATCATCCAACTGAAATACTGCTTCATATATGTAAATTGAATAAGTATAGAGACTGATATAGTTTACTGAAACTACTATATCTCAATTCCGTATTAGAATTTGCCTTTAAAAAATAAAAAAGAAAGAAAAATTAACGTGAAAGAAAAGGAGGAGGAAAAATCACTGACTGACTTTACTATGGAAATGAAAAACAGAAATACAAAATGATAGGATCATTATTTGATGACGTGATAAAACAGAAATTTAATTACTGCAATAGTGTTCCTCTCCTGCCAGATAAGGATGGGAAATAATACCTTTAATATAGTTGTATTCTAGACTAATTATAGTCTTGTGTTCCAGTTAAGAGAGGTATTAAGTTATAAATGCATGTACTGTGAGAATTTACCATAAACTTGCCATTTAAACACCTTCATATGTACATTTCAGGGTTTTGTCTTTTCATGTTTCTCCAGAAAATAATGCTTATGACTGCACAGGCTGAGAAAGACAATAAAATGATTCTTCTGAGTAGAAGATTTCAGCTATGCATGTTTTCAGGATTGGGCACTATATACTAAGATTTTCCTGTCTCTGTTTTATGTTTCCCTGAATGGAATGATCCCCTAGAATGTTTTAAAGGCCAGGTCTCTCCTTATTTTTGTGCTTGCAGACATCCTGTATTTCATCTGCAAGCAAACTGCTTGGAAATGCTCTCTGTTGTCAAATTGATGTGAAGCTCCTTGTAGGAGTCCAGCATTTCTGCCCAGTGTCTGTTGGATGGTGTCTCCATGAGGGCAGGCAGGACGGTTGGAGGCAGCCAAGCCACATGTAAGTGTTAGGGCTGGTGGGTATGCAGGAAAGGGCACCTTCCGGAGCATACCAAGAGCTTCCATAACTCCTTTCAGGCGCAGCAGCTTGAATACTCAAAATGTGGTTCTGCAAGTTTTCCAGCAGATTCATAGTGCAGCAGAATCACTAGGTTGGCCTCAGATTCATATCTGAGGGTGCTTGTGCACAGCAGGAAAGATGGAGTTACTGCTATTATCAATACTAGTTTTGAGTGCTTTTTTGAAGGCATTTATGTCAGTGAAACCCCTTTTCCTATTTTCTATTGATTGACTTGGCTAAAGTCCCTCTTTTTGACTAGAAATATGTCTCAGAATGCATGTGTCTGAGGCTACAGATGTAGAAATCATCTAAAGGACAATGCCCTGTATGACCCAGTTGACAGTATTTACAGTGAGTCTTTCAGAAAAAGTCCTGCATATTGGCTGAATTAATAGAATTATTTTTTTTAAGTGATAAGGAAGCTTTTGTTTCTTTTGTGTACTTCTTAGTGTATCATCACTAAAGAAAACTATTTCTTATAGATTTTTGATAAAAAATTAAAAATCTTATTATGAATGAACTTTAGTAAGAGTTTGATTTGAATGCGCTCTTCACACATTCAGATTTAGCGTTAACAACTTGAAAGTTATTCTGCATGCAGTTACATTTAAATATTTTATCATTTCTCTTTAAATTACTGTAATTAAGGAATTTAAAAAATGTAGATAAAAGGTCTTATTTGGAAAGTTAGAATTCTTTAGTGGTCTGAAGGACATATTTTCAGTTCATTTATTCCTGTATCAGTGTTGCTTTACAAAATACTTAGCTATAAATTAATAGAAAACTGTGAGTTTCGTAGTCTTGTGTGGACACAAGGACATTGTGACTATGGTGTTTTCTGTCCATGTGCCTAGTAATACATTTATCTTGAGGAATAACATACATAAGAGCTGAAAATAACTCCATAGCTGTTTGATTGTAAGGTGTGGTAACAACTTGAAAACTTATTTGAAGCCTTGACTTTGGTAATTTGAACACTATATCTTTTACTGTTCAGTGTTGAGAAGGAAAGCGGTAGCGAGTTGTTTTGCACTACGAACGATGCAAAATTTTAGTACTATGTTTTAATCCAGATTGAAACACATCAAAATGGATTATGAAATTAACAAGACAGTACCTTTACTAACATTTCATGTCATCACATACAGGTAGCAATGAAGGTATATGAAGTTCACATGGGAAGACGTTATTTCAGACAAAAGGACAGGGCCTCTGTTAATGGTTGGATATCACATTATGACAAATGGGACATCTTCTTCGTAGTTTACCCTTAAATTTGTACTGTAGATTTGAGGCAAAGTCCCGTCTATACGTCCTGTACATCTCAAGCCATTGCTATGCTGTAATGATTCACTGATTTTCTTTCCATCAAGAACTCCCTCAAAATACTTTCATCAAAACGGATGGTTGACCAAAAAGAAAACAAAAGAAAAAGGGTGTGATTACCATTAAAGACAATCTAGTTTGCATGTCTATTTTCCTCTCTAAAGATATGGTGATCTTTAGATTTTGAAAATAGAACTAAAAGGCTGAATATCCCCAAAACCTAAATATATTAACAGCTAACCTAAAACCAAATTGCTATTATTCAGTATATGTACCCAGTTAATGTTGTTCCCATGGAATGTAAATGCAACTAAGAAAAAGCACGGATCATAGGTGTGCTTTAGTATCCCTGTTTGACTTTTAATTCTGCCATTTTTTTCTCCTTTTGTCTTTTAAGAAGGAAATGAATAATTAGCACTCATTCTGAAGGAATGGTAACATAATATTTCTGAATAGTTCTTTTCACTGGCCAGGTTTCTTTTTTTGTCAGAGAACTGTGGCTCATATACTAAGTATCAAATGAAGTCTCAAATTGGGAACCAAAATTCCCCTGTTCTCAGGATTCATTATGACACTCATGTAATCATAAAGACATTAGACCCTTTTAAAAAAATCTCCTATACCTACTGTGATGCTTATTGGAAAACAGCATTGGTTAGGTTGCACATTATGTTGCAACAACAGCTTTTATTTATACATGAATTTATAAAACAATCCCAGGCACTTCAAAATTTTTGCTAGTTCTGTACAAACTGGATTTGGCCTCTGAAAAGAAATTTTCCTTCCAGTGATTTGGAATCACTGGGTGAAGTCCATACTTAAATCATAAAAATGGTGGCCAGAGGGTGTAGTTATACCTAAGAACTGCCTTTGATGCTGCTCTTAGTGTTTTCTGGGAAGTGAGGCTGCAAATGAACTAGATGGTGTAAAAAAGAGGCAGTGACTATAGAAGGAAAAAGCATAAAGAAAATGGCAGGGATAGATGAGCTTTGGATGCCAAAATATCTGGTTGCAGCTCTATACATAATTGCAATTTGTATAACCATAGAATTACTGCAGGGGTCTTATTCAAGTTCAAACACATGCTTCCTAAGAGAGAGATTCCAGTTCCTCTGTGTTTTCAATCAACATTGAGAAGGTATAACCCCTAGTTTTAATTAATTTAAAAAATACTCCAACTGTGAAAACCTGCAAATTTGTTTGAGGCTCTGTTTAGAAATAAAATTGGATTCAATGATTTGAACAAAGCATCTGAAAAACACAGAAGAGTCAGTAAGTACAACATTTAGCCAGAAACAAACAACTTTGCATTAGATGGAAAGTCAATGGCTCTGCAGTATTTCTGGGAAAAGACCCGGAAGATATGGAAGATCACAATCTCGATATGGGTCACTAACACGATGTTTAAAAGGAAAATGGTAGACTGGTTCGGATAAACAAGTGTATTACTTGCGTCATTTGATCCTTTGGCTGCTTTCAATTGTTACTGTGTAGGTTTCATGTTGTTCATGTTGCAAACACAGTTTTGAGGAATTATATGGACTTATTAGCTGAATTTCCAGGGAAGGTGAATGAGAAAAAAGCAAAACACAACAAAAACCCCAAACCAAACCAAAACCAAAAACTGTATGCACTGGGAATATTTCTAGAAAAGACTGAATGAAAATGTGGAAAGGGTGACATGAAGGAATGACGTAGTCTGGTTTCTGTGTCCTTTCTAGACAAGACACGACAGGACAGAAAACGCACTAGTAAAAAAACCTTTTTAAACAATTGGAATAGATTTCAGGGGAGCTTGTGGAATTTCTATGACTGGGATGAATTAGGTATGAATGATCTTAAGCCAGGAAAATGGATCCACTTACCTCCCAAAGACACTGAAATTCAATCATAGGACTATCGCTTTGGTTACTTGGTAAAAGTAAATATTTCTTGCAACAGGCATTTCTTTCTAATTACAAGGAAAATAGACTTTGGAAATCCTTCACCTGCCCTATTGCAATTACCTGTTATTCATAAATGATGTCTCCTTTCAACAGACACCTGAAATGAAACATTTCCAAGCTGATCTATTTTTGCACTTTTGCAACACAAATGACTAGAAGTTTTGCTGTACCCTTGTAGGTAAAATGTCAGTGGCAAAAAAAATTCTGCATTCAACAATTAGAATTCACCTGGTAGAAAAACCTAATCTTAGTAAAATGTCCCAAGATGGTAAGCATGCAGAATGAAAAAGTCTAATAAGTTATCCTATCTGCCTTATTTCTCTAATAGTTTTGGACAAAAATACTGAAAAGAATACTGTTTTTCTCTTTGCCAAAGAAGAAAATGTAATGTTCAAGGAAGCCCCTGAAGTTTGTTTTAAATGCAGCCTTTTTACATAACTTCTTTTCACCTCTTGACTTCATGGTCAAATGAATATTTCTTAATACACGGTAGTTTTAAAAGTCAATGCAATCTGATCCCTGACAGCCAGTGGCTGTTTGACCTAGCCCAAAGGACTAACATACAAAACTTTTATAATCATGAGCTACAGTAACCGACTTTGAAAAAGACAAAAGAAGAAGGAAAACCAAGTTACTCTGAGTTATCATCTTAGGGCCTGCATTTCATGTTATAAATTGTGGTGAATAAATAATAACATTTGTGGTAAGGAAGGCTAGTTATTAACTGCACTTTTTAATCTGTAAAACATAGTTTATTATTTGTATACCAGAGGGTTTAGGATGTGATCCAAATTTCTTTTTGAGAGATAAAATCTCCATGCTGTAATATTTCAAGTCCTGTATACTTGTTGGGCAAGGAAAGGTTTAATAAAACATTGAGAAAGAGAGAAGCAATTGGCTGAGCTGTCCCTAGAGCTTGAGGTATATTCTCAGAGGTTAACTCTGTCCAGGAGCTCTAGCTCTACATGGAATTGGAGGGAGTGAAGAAACACTTAATTAAATTAATCTTTTCTGAAAAATTACTAGTTTTCTAAAATCATAACATTGTATAGGAACAAAGCATTTTTTGGTAAATTTAGACTGAGAAGCTTGTCTCATGATGAGACATATAGGTGCAGGGAGGAAGGCAAAGCATATACCCCTGAAAATATCTAATACCCTCATCTGAAGTGCGTTATAAAGAAAAGCATTGAAATGCATGTCTCCGGAATCAAAGCAGAGTACTTGGTACTTTATTGTACATTCTAAAGTCTCTAAATCTAATCCTTTAATTTTATGAGAATTTAGCAGGCAACCTACCTGAAGCTAAGGACTCTCTAGTGGAGTGTAACATAAGAATATGGACTTTTAAGTGTCAATTCGAAAATACCATGATCCAGAAAAAAAAGTCTGTGCAGCTATTCACGTACAAACTTTTTTTTTTCTTTAAAGGGTCTCCTCTTAGAAGTTCTTTTTATATTGTGGTTCCTTCCTCAAACACCTCTAAGCTGAAACTTAATTGATTGTGACTGCTGAACGATTGTCTTGGTGAGTTTGAAGTCTTGCTAAGAGGGAGCTGAAAAAAAATTTGGTTTGATTCTAAGGAAAGAAGATACTACCTGCCAGTTCCTAATCCTGTGGTCATAATAATTGACCTGCATTTAAGAAAGGTATCACTTAAGTCGAATATGGTAAATTTGCTTGAGATCCAGAAGAAACAATAATACATGGTGAGAAAGATGAATGGACTAAAAGTATAGTGACATAATACATCACTTACCACAGCTGTTTGTATTTGATACACGATTCAGTTCTTGTGACTTACCTACCCTCTGTCCAGCAATCCATGTCTGCCCCACCCCATTATTCCCATTCCAAACATCTAAGCAGCTTTCAGAGAGCTGCCATATTTCAAGAACAAACACCTTGTCACAAAACTGCTGCTTTTGCTGCTACTGCCAGCAGGAAGAAAGAAGCACATTTTTCACAGGGTCAAATGTTGAACTCAGGTACTTGCAGTCTGAATCATCCTCTAGTCTACAGTACCTGAGTTTCTCTGTACAGCTGAAGAAGTCTGGGATTCAACACAGAGGGACAGGCAAATGTATGAAAATGTCATTTTCACCTGACTCTCTGGCCTGCCTTTTAACATGGAGTCCCACCAACAGAGACTGCTTAGGTAGGCTTTACAGCAGTGCAGATTTTCAGCATCTTCTAAGTGAGAGGGAAACTTGTAAAACATGTTCTCCTGGTGATGTAAGCAGTAGACTGAGGTAAGTCTTCAGGAATGAAAGATGATTCAACTGAGTCATGTTGCTATGGTCAGACTTTCATCCACTAGCAATATTCTAGATAGTGACTGATAGTGACAGGCTCTGCATGAAATCGGGGGGGGGGGGGGGTGCCACTCTGCACAAGTAG